>JAWRVF010000750.1:0-178898 GCA_036785485.1 Physcomitrellopsis africana
AGAGTGGATCACCCCTCTTTGTGGAAGATTTTTGCTTGATATTAGAGATTGCGGATTACCCTCCTCTAATCCAAATTATAGATTTATGAAGTTATCTAAGATGGAAGGAAAAATCATGGATGCTACACTTACCGGAAGCGAGAATAGATTTGCAATTATTACAGATCTTCAAGAGCTTGTCAATACTCTTAGAGTGGAAATTTCACGAATCACCAACGGTAATCATAGAAGCGCTATTCCAACACCTATGGAGGAAGTCCAGAGCTTACGCCAAGAAGTTGTACAACTGAGAGAAGCAAGTAGATCAACCCCCCAATCGAATCCAAGAAATCTTGCTTCTTGAAGCGTTAAAGAGGCAAAGATTAGTATGCCCAAGAAATTTGATGGAACAAGATCTAAATTTTGAGGATTTTTGCAACAAGTCAAGCTTTATTTAAGGTTACACCCTTTCCAATATCCTGATGGATTTACCCAAGTTGGATTCATAGGTGCACTTCTATCTAAAAGTGCCCTTTCTTGGTTTGCACCTTTGATGGAAAAAACTTCAAGACTTCTTTACAATCTGAATTCATTCTTTGAAGTATTTACGGCTACATTTGGAAAAAGCGACCGAGAGAGGGTAGCAGAGACCAAGTTTTTATCTTTATGACAAGGATCATGGTCAGCTACAACATATACTGCTGAATTTCAAAATCTTGCTTGCAATGTAGAGTGGAATGACAAAGTCCTTATCAACCAATTTCGTTATAGATTGAAGGATAACGTCAAAGATTTGTTACTAACAATGCCAAAAGCTGAATCTTTAGAGCAATTTGTTGCTCAAGTGATTGCATGTTACAATCGATTATTTGAAAGGCGCCAGGAACATAAATTCAATTGGAGAAGAATAAGTCAATTGATGACAGCAACTCCTAAGTTTTCAGAAACTTACTTGGCTAAACCAGAACCAATGCAAATTGATGCGGTACGCTTTAAACCTCTCACTGAGCAGGAAAAGACTCGATGTTGTCAAGAAAGTTTGTACTTATATTGTAGAGAATCTAAATACACTGCTCAATATTGTCCAAAGAAGCAACGCAATCACAAAATGAGAAGTATGGCTGCTAGAGAAGACACTGTGTCGGAAAACAAATTTTTCCAACTACAATAGGGACCGTGCAGTTGGAATCATGTGCAACACCTTGTAAAAGTCATATTCTCTCCTCAGACCCCTCACCTTGTTTTATAATAGAAGTATCATTAGGACCTAAAAATCACAAAGTCTTTGCTTTATTAGATTCAAGAGCCTCAGCCTGTTTCATAGACGAAGACTTTGTCAAAAAATAAGAAATAATTTTAATCAAGAAAGCTAAACCTGTGCACATAGAAGTCATAGATGGTCGTTTGTTATCTTCTGGAGATATCATCCATGAGACGGTTCCTTTAGATGTAACAATTAAGGAACATACTAGTATAGTAATATTTAATGTGATTAGATCCCCTTCAAATCCGATTATTTTAGGATTATCGTGGTTAGAAAAGTATAATCCTCAAATAGATTGGATTTCTCGTAACCTTGACTTTTCTTGTACTTCAACCCAAGAATCCAGTAGTCAAGTAAAAATACATAAGTCTAGTATATCCAAATCCTTATTAATAGGTGCAAAAGCTTTTATACATGCGGCAAAAGAAGGACCATCTTTTGTTATATATGCCACACCTATTTCGGATACTGAGAAGACTACAAGTAATATTCCTAACCAGTATCAAGATTTTCAAGATGTTTTTGAAAAGAAAAACGCAGATATTCTTCCACAGCATCGACCTTATGATTGCTCAATCGACCTTCAAGCAGGAGCTCAACCACCATTTGGACCAATCTATAATTTATCGTAGAATGAGCTGACTGCATTAAAGGAATATATTGACGAGAACTTGGTTAAGAACTTCATACGCCATTCGAAATCTCCAGCAGGAGCTCCTATCTTATTTGTAAAGAAAAAAGACGGATCCTTACGGATGTGCGTAGATTATCGAGGGCTTAATAAGATTACCATCAAGAACAGGTATCCTTTACCTCTGATTTCAAGACTTCTTGATCAACTTGAGCCAAGCAAAGATCTATACAAAAATAGATCTACGAGGAGCATATAATTTGGTCCGCATCAAAGAAGGTGACGAATGGAAGACTGCATTTCGAACTAGGTATGGACATTTTGAATATAATGTCATGCCGTTTGGACTCACAAATGCACCACCTGCTTTTCAACATCTTATGAATGATATTTTTTGTGAATTTCTTGATGATTTTGTTGTCTGCTATTTAGATGACATTCTAATCTACTCTAAGAATGCAGAAGAATATGAATTTCATATTTGTCGTGTGTTACAAAAATTTAGAGATACAGGATTATACGCCAAGATGGAAAAGTGTGTATTTCACACTACTCAAGTTGACTTCCTAGGATACATCATTTCTAATAACGGCTTAATGATGGATCTTAAGAAAGTTTAGACAATTATGGACTGAAAAATTCCAAGGACAGTAAGAGATGTACAATGTTTTTTGGGATTTGCCAATTATTATCGGATCTTCATTAAGAACTTTTCTCAAGTTGCAGCTCCATTGACATGCTTAACTTGTAAAGAAAAACTTGAGTGGAGCAAGGAAGCAGAAGCATCATTTGAAGCTTTGAAGACAATTTTTACTTCTACACCAATCTTGTATCGCGTCGATTTTTCTAAAGCATTCTTTATGGAAACAGATGCATCAGATTTTGCATTGGGTGCCGTATTGTCACAAATGGGAACAGATGACAAACTTCATCCAATAGCTTTTCATTCAAGAAAGTTTTCAGCAGCCAAGATTAATTATGAGATCCACAACAAAGAACTTCTTGCAATCATAGACTCTTTTCAAGAATGGCATCATTATCTAGAAGGCGCCTCCCATCCAGTCACCGTATATACGGATCACAAGAATCTCGAGTATTTCATGTCAGCACGTGTTTTAAATCGTCGTCAAGCTCATTGGAGTATGTCTTTGTCAAGATTCGAGTTCATTATCACATATAGGCCAAGAAAACAACAAGGTTTGTCTGATGCCTTTTCTAGACATTCTTATCTTGCTCCAAAAGAAGGAGATGCAGCTTTTGATCAACAAAGAACGACCCTCTTGAAGCCAGAATAATTTTATCTTCGAGCAATCAAATCAACATTGATTGTTGATTCGAATTTTTTCAAGAAAATCCAGTCAAGTATGTCCTCAGATCCTCTTGTTCATGATATTAAGAACAATTCTTCTAAGTCTCATGATACTTCCAAGTTTGAATTCAAGAACAATCTACTCTACTTTGAGGGATGCTTGTATATCCCAGAAGGCGAAGCACGACTACGTGTTCTTGAAGCTCATCACAATTTTCCCGCAGTAGGACATTTTGGGTACAACAAGACTCTGGAACTAATATCAAGAGATTTTTGGTGGCCTCAAATGTGGAAGGCAGTTAAGGAGTTTGTACAATCATGCGATGTCTGTTCAAGATCAAAAATCCCTCGTCATCGACCTTACGGACTTCTCCAACCACTACCTATACCAGAACAACCATGGTCTTCTATCTCTATGGATTTTATCACAGATCTACCAATTTCAAGTTCATATGATTCCATATTCGTGATTGTAGATCGGTTCACCAAGATGGCACACTTTGTATCATATACAAAATCTATCACAGGTGAAGAAACAGCTAAGCTCTTTCTTGACAACATCTATCGCCATCATGGATTGCCAAGGGATATTATATCAGATAGAGGAACGCAATTTGTATCCAAATTTTGGAGAACCCTGTTCAAGATATTGAAGGTGGATATAAAACTATCTTCAGCCTTCCATCCTCAAACAGATGGTCAAACGGAACGAGTGAACCAAGTCTTAGAGCAATATTTGAGGTGTACCATCAATTACCATCAAGACGATTGGACAACTCTTTTGCCATTGGCAGAGTTTGCTTATAATAATTCGGTACATTCTTCTATTCAACAAACACCTTTCTTTGCCAATTATGGTTATCACCCACGACTTGATATTTTTGACTTTTCAAAAGCTGATAATCTTGCGGCAAAAGATTTGGCAAATCAGTTGGCAGAGCTACATGCAACAATGAAGGTGCAATTAAAAGAAGCTCAGGAACGACAAAAGACCAATGCAGATGTCTATCGCAAGCAACAACCTCAATTCCATGTTGGTGATAAGGTATGGCTACTTCGTCAAAATATCAAGACTGTTCGTCCTTGTGATAAGTTGGACTATCGTAGGCTTGGACCATTCTCAATTTGTGAACAAGTCAATCCAGTCGCTTATCAATTAAAGCTACCGGAGTCTATAAAGATTCATCCTATATTCTATGTGTCTCTACTTGAGTCATATAAGACAACAAATATACAAGAAAAAAAACAAATGCCATCGCCTCCTATAGAAGTGGATAACAATGAAGAATTTGAGGTGGAAGAAGTCTTAGATTCGAGGTGGCGCCGAAACAGGTTGGAATATCTTATTCATTGGCGCGGATACAATATTAGTAAGTACACATGGGAACTGGCAAAGAATCTTACAAATGCAGCAAGGAAGGTGGAGACCTTTCATCAACGACATCCATCAAAACCAAGATAAAGACCTCTCCTATAAAAGAAACAAGATCTAGGCAAGATAACATTCAACTTTCTAACCTTGTTTGTAACTTCTTTATATTTGTGGCGCTGAGGAAATGGAGAACCAACAACCAGCGGATTTGACTCAAGAGCCTTCATTTGCTGACTTGCCGGATGAAATGTTGCGATTGTGACAACCTTCAAGACGATGCAACCGAGATGAAGATCTTCAAGAACGACATGTTCTTCTTCGAATAGATGGTGATACAACATTGTGGTGAGAGTCTTAGCCCTAAGAAACACTGGGTCTTTTTTGCCTCTAGTTTCTCAAGTGCAAGATGAGATTCATAAAGTTCATAAAATTGAAGAATTTATATAAAAACATACTTTATTAACCCTAACATATTCTGCCTTTAGAAACCTGCCTTCAATTTTGCTCATAAATCCTAGGATATCACATCAATTGAAGCAAAATTTGGACACAAGGTACTTAAGAGAGTAAAGAAGCAAACCCCATAAACCTTTTGATTATAGCTCATGTGGTTAGAGAGAACCATGTTGTCAAAGTAATCCCTCCATGCTGCCTTTGATTCTGGACCCCCTTTGCTTCACACCTTCATTGCTCTTCATTAAAGAAGACCTAAGTGCTGAAATTTGGTAGGCTTATAGCTTATCTCATGTTGTAAACACCTTCCAAATATTGCTCCAAGAGCCTTCTCCAAACTTGAGTTATAGGTTCCATCCTTCTTCTTTAATTTTGCCTTCTAACAACTCTGGATCCGACCACAATTTTCCTCATAACTCCTCGAATATAACTCCAATAGCAATCAGTTTTTTACACAACTTAATAGACTCATATATCTACAAACCCCAACAAATTTTACTCAAAATACTACTCTGATCACAAAGATATGCTCCCTCAAACTTCACTGATTTGGAGATAGACCCCTGTCACTTTGAAAGAGCATAACATTTTATTTATAAGACTAATGAGTATCAAACTTACACTCATCTCTTCCTTAACTTACATAGATCATGTCTATCAAATTTCACACTCAAATTCGTCTCCTAAATCTCTTTATACCCAAAAAAACCCACACACATGCACTGCCCATACAAACCCTCAACCTTGCCTTCACTCTATTTCTCTTTTCATTCAAACCGGTTACAATTTCACTCATAACTCTTTGCTTAGAGGTCATATTGACTTGAGATTTTGACACAAAGTAGTTAACTCTATAAGAAACAAAAACCCAACAAATTTTGTTGCTAAAGTCCAAGTGGTTTCCAAGAACCAAGGCCCGAAATTTTGTAACCCTCACTGCCCTAGTCTTAAACACCTACAACTTTCACGACTCATATCTCCCTTGATACTTAATGAAAAGACATGAGAATTATTTCTATGAGTTTCTTATCTTGTCTACTACAAACCCACAAAAACTCGCATCTAAAATCCTCTCCAAGCTTCCTCTATACACAAAAATGTATACTGCCTATCAAAAAAATCCTATGCCTTCCAAAAAAACTCTCCTCCTTCTTCTTCACGACCCTTCCTTGTCATCTCCCTCCTGGTCTTCTTTATCCTCTTGGTCAAAAAGACCTCTTAGCCCATATCTTTTCCACTTCTTCAACCTTTTTTTTTTTACTAATTTGAAAAAATTTCACTTTTCAAGGTAAATTTCCATTATATCTTCTTACTACAAATTTTCTATCAACCTTTCTTCTAATCTTAATCTTTTTATTTTAATGCATTCTTTTATGTTTTTCACACTATGTTTTGATTTACAACACGACAACGTGTTTGGTATCAGGACCTTGGAAGAGACTCCCGATGTTTAGTGATTTTATTGGAGGTAGGAACAACTCCTGATGGTGTTCCAATGATGGTCACGAAGGATCAACAACATCAAATAAAGGGTGGTCTTCCCGCCCATTATGGACATTATCGATGGCTGAGAGGACCCATTAATTACCTTCGAAGAGAACAAAGATCAGAGTATGTGGCAAATACAATCCGGCGCATCTTAGACTTCCTCAACATCTAACCACCGCTCCTCGTGGAACTCGTGCCTAAAAGGAGGGGTAATGTCACGGACATACACATAGTTACCTATATAATTAAGTAGAATTAGGTAAAAGTAGATAAAAGTAGATTAATTCTATAATATCTTCTAGAAAAACTTCCTGGAAGCTTCATAGACGCTGCTTTGACCGTATAGGTGTCCATAGTTGATTTCTTGGTTAGAAACTTGGTCAACAAGTTAACCATGTGCCACACATGTTAATAGCTTGTTCTTCAAGCTAACTACGTGGCGCACATGTAAAAAACTTGCCTTGCAAGCTAAGGCAAGTGGCCTTCAAAGTCAACACATATTAGAGGTCCTATAGAACATCGCCACATAGCTTCTAGTTAGATAGTATATATAGAGACAAGAGTGAAGCCTTCTTCACTCTTGTCAATTCCTTTCTTGTTTCTAATCTAGTTTCAAGAGTCTCTAGTTGTCTTGTCTTTTGACAATAGCCATTCCAATTTCTATTGAATATATATTTTTTTATTTCTATTTTATAAGAGAAGTCTCATTTGTCCATTTGATTTCATCGAGTTCTTGTCCTTGACAGATACTTAAAGAATTAGATGCATTTGGAGAAGTTTTTTATGGTATAAAAGATCTACAATTGATAAAAATTCTTCTATCTAACAACACTTGTGCCAAGCATATATATATATTACAATTACACATGGCACATTATGTACAATATTAAAAAAATAGAGAGATATGAAATAATAATAAAAAATCATTGCTTGATTGGAAACCTAATCTACCATTGTAATATTTATTAACAATTATCCATCTAAAGTGATATTCTTTAAATAGATTTTATATATGAATATGGTGATTGCTTCAAAACAAATTGTCGAAGGACATCATTGTAAATAAGGCATCTATTACTTGTACAAAAGTTTTTTAGATATGTTATTTAGACTTTAAAGAATTAATTTATTATGTTAAAATTGAGGTACCTACTTCTTCTAGTCATAGAAGACAAACTTCAATCTATATCTTCTAAATGATTTATAATTCTAATATGAATTGCTCTTTAGATATTTTTACATGGACTCAAGGAAATAAAAAGATATGTAATACAAAAACTTAGAATCTTTATTAAAATAGATTCTAATTTGGTCTTATTATTTGCTTCTTATTCTTGCATTGGTCTTGATATTCAATAAGGACAAAAATCAACAATATTTTGTTGAAACAAAGGATTCAATATTATAATAAATACTATGATTGAATATAAATTTCTTGTAATCAAACATTGGCATTGTATAAATATCTTCTTTAGAATAAAGCATTGTCTAAAACAAAGATCAATTATTTTATAAGCTATTAAAAATAATAATTATTATTTTTATAATATTAGATCCATTATAAGATATAATAGAAAATATAGAGTGGAAGTAGAAATAGATGTGGGAATTGCTAAATTATCTCAAATAATAAATTAATAGAAAATTGATAATTATAAAAAAATTATCATTGGCTAAAGAAAAGTAATTTATTAGAGATTATAAGAAACTTAGCTTTGAAACAAATCATGCTTCTATTGAAATGGCTCAAGATGGATAAGAATCTATCTTCTAATATGAAACAAATATGGTACCAGCTCAATCAACCAAGAACTATTCTAATAGTCATAAGAATCACAATCATACAAAAAAAACTAACAAATCTCTATTTACTTAGAAGCTTCATATCTTGCAAATTTAGAAATTCTAACAAGATTGAAATTAGAAAAAAAAAAAAAATACCAAGAATGGACAAAAATATTAATTTTCTAAGCTTTAGATAATATTTTTATTATAAAAATATATTTCCAAGGATACAATATTTTAATGGTATATATATTTTTAATAATCCAAAAATTATATTTTATTTTATATTAGTATCAAATACTATTGTTAAAATAAGTATACATATTAAAAATCTAATCAAGTGATTAAACCTTTTAGAAATTAGTATATCAATAGAAAACCTAAATATTATTTTTAATATTATTATACTATCTGGCAATATACATCATTATTTTAAGTATTTTATTTTTTAGAAAAAATAAAAAAATCCTAATTTTTTAAAAAAGATCTTATAAAAATTATATTTGTATAAAAATAATTTGAATATATCAATATATTGATTTAAAAATTAAAATATAAAGTAGTTAAAAAACAATCCATCCAAAGAATATGATTTGCATAAATTGCATCATATTAAATGATATCTATATTATTCCGTATTAAAGAATGTATATTGAATTTAAATTACTTTTTATTAATTATACTATGAAAATAAAGAAATATTTGGTATAACTAGGATTCAAAAAGAACCTTTGTGGTTTTGCTAGATTTTATTATTACTGAATATATTAAAGACATAACTAAAGTGTTTGTTATTTTTATCAAATACAAACATGTACAAGAAATAATATAAGATAGCTGTATGACATTAATAATCAGTGCGATTACGAGGTCGTAATGCCCGATCTAAACAGCCACTCAAATTTTGCCATCTGGCAGCACGCTAGTCCTGTCTGCCATTACGGAACCCGTTCCAGGTGTCAGCCAAGGAGCTCATCTCCCCCAATTCGAACTCCCATGAGCTGCATTCTATTGAAATCGACAATCCTTGTGTTCGAAGCTCCGCGCTCGCACTCAAGCGGAACAGCCATGGCTGCGGCAAAGGGATTCACCAACACTGTTGCTGCTAATGCTGCTGGTGCTGTTGGTGAAGCAGAGTCTGGGTTTGATCCAGGCATGGGTAGCCCGATAGCCGCATCAATCACCGCTTTGATGCGCATCTGGTGTCACGACCAGGTCGCTGCTGTGTCCCGGAATCAGGGCATTAGACCTTCTGGATCCGGGCCGGCCAATTTCAATGAACTGTTCCTTGCGTCTTTCCTCGGCAGGGCTGTGAAGCTGGTGTGGTGTTTGCAGCAGCGGAATTTCTACACAAGGTCGGTAGATGATCCACTCTTTCTCCGAGGCAGGGTTTTGATGGATCGGTGTTGAGACGGTTCGAGGTGTCGGGGGTTTGATTTGGTTGTTTGTTGTGTGGTGATCTTGGCGTTATGTGTTGGGGAGCAATCTGTGCATTAGGTTTGTAGGATTGGACGTGCTCGACCTTCGAAAGTGCTTGGCGGTGTTGATGGCTGTGCCATTTTTGCTTATATGCCGTGCGTGCAGAGTTTTGTAGGAATTTAATGGGAGATGAATCATACATTGCATGAAATTATTTCGGCCTGAATTTTTTTATTAATCTTTTTTTCCTCTCCGCGGATCGATTCAGCTGTAGGATTTGGTTTAAATTCCGTTGCATTGGGCGGTGTTCTGAGTTTCGTTGATTGAATTCGTCAAGTGTTGTTAAAGTCAGCTGGAGTCCAGGTAAGTTGTGGTCGAGAGCTTTTGGCGTTGTTGTCTACCCTATCTTGTTTCTTCCTTGCTCCTGTTGGAGACTTGTCTTCCCTTGGTTCGATTCTTTTACGAATTTGTGGAATAGAACATGTAAGTTGAGGGTTAGTGTGCAGAATTTACCGACGCCAGGAAGCATAATGTTTTACATATAATCGTCACAGAAAAATGAGCGTCATTATGCTTTCTATGTCTCCTTCGCATGGTAGATTGCACGGCTGTTTTTGAGAACTGTCGATCTAGCATGCATAGAGATAGTATGTCATCCACTTAATCTGCAGCTGGTTTGTTTATTCTGCTGACGATCTTGTCCGGCTGTTGCAGCTACAGCTGTAGTACCCACTGAGTGAACAATTCAGAAGCTCACTAATGAAAGTTTAGTGCCAACTTCAGATTCGTATCCCCATTAAGCTTGAATATTTTGTGTTGACTGGATCCTTCCGTGAGATGCCAAATGAAATCTTTCTGTTATTCTTTCGATGCTTGTAGTGCTGTAGTTTTTTTACAGTCGCAATAACAGGGTTCACTGCTAGTTCTTATTAGAGAAATTAAGCGACTGTTTTTGGAAAAGAAGCGAGTAAGAACCTAGAAAGATTTCTACCCTGACTTTGTTAAGTCTTCCGATAATTTCCTGTTCTAGCAAAGGTAAGGGGATACACTTCTCACGTGTAAAATAAGAGTTAACCCACAACTACTCCACGTTTGTACATCGAAAGTACTTTGATCCTTCATGAGCGCATACTTGTATCCAAAGTGTACTAACATGGATACTTGCTTAGTATCTTCTGCTTTCAACGTTGAGCAAATGCCTATCCCTGGCTTTTTTTATCAATATCACAGTCGCTTATTGAGACTTAAATTTGTTGGCCTTGAGCAGTGATGACGGAGATAGCTGTTTGCAGTTCTACCGTCACCAATAATTCGTACTTCAACCAGTCTCCTTCAAACCAGGAGTCATCATAGTGTGAATTGTAAGATCTGTCTATGCAGTCCAAGGCGCTTGGGGTAACTGGAAACATTGGTTGGCAGAGAGATTATTCTCACATTCGCAGGTTGGTCAACTTTGACTACAAATTCAAAAATTGCAAGCTTGAGGGTTTTTGAGTATTTGTCGATTCAAGAAATACTATAACATATTTGAGATACAACCTATTCTTCCCAAATTACTATCATTCAACGTGATGGCAAGAGAGATTGGAGGTCCTGAGAAACAGGCAGAGTTTCTGAAAGACCAAGGAAACCAATATTTTAAGAAGGGGAAGCTTGGTGCTGCTATCGAGGCTTATATTCAGGTCTGTTTAGATGTCACTTTTACAATTTTGGATATTTGGCAGCTACACTTTGACTTAACATGGAGACATCTTTCGATGGGGATTTCGCTAAATTTATTCCTAATATATGTTTTCGAAGCCTCAGCGCTCTCATTGACATGATATAGCTAACAGCAAGTCTGCAACTAGTCTCGGGAAGGGCCTCCTTGTGCATCTACCTTAGTGGGCTTTTATAGTTGAGGAATTTTGTTCGAAGTGCCGTGTGATCTTTACAGAACGATGTCCCCAGCTTAGCTCCAGTTGATGCCTCCCAAGATGCTAACGTGTTGCGTTTGCACGAATGCGTTTCCTCTATCCATGGCAGGCTATAGATTTGTGCCCAGAGGTTCCAGCATTTTGGACAAATCGAGCCCTTTGTTACAAGAAACGGAGGTAGGTTAAATTCTTTTAACCCCTTTTTATGTACTCTGTCCCAACAATTTCATGTAGTTGTACTTTAATTTACTGAGTATTTTCTGTATCTCAACCATGGATTAGTTGTTCGCAGTAGTTGTTTGTATTTTGCATAGGTACGTATCCAGGAGGTGCAGTTTACTGCTAGCTGTATTGATCTCATTTTAAATTTTTAGATCGATCTTATTTTTGTACTGAGTGGGATAAAGCCGAGAGGGATTGTTTGAAAGCACTGAAGCTTGACAATAGTTTAACAAAGGTGTGTATGAGCAGCATATTTTAAACGTGTAGGTTAGGTCCTATCACACATCGCATGTATTGCGACGGTCACAATAAAGTTGTGTGCTGGTGTATGTGTTTAGTTTGTGGGCATTTATTTTCACATTCGGTGTCTTTCTGCATGTAACTGGAATAACCTTAACGATGAAAGAATTGGGCATTTGTAGATTGGAATTTCTGGATATGATGCTGCTTGAAATTTTAACCATGTCGCTGCTTTATAGGTCTACCTAAGAAGGGACAAGTGCGAAGATTACCATTAATAGCACAAGTTCTTTTTTAGCACTGTCGATTTGATCAGTTGATGAATTTGTTATTTATCCACCTTGCAGGCACGCTACATGTTGGGGTTGGCTCTGTTGGAACGAGAACAGTATCATGATGCTACGAACCATCTCGAAAAGGTACAATTATTACACACCATGTCAACTGATATTTGAGTGCCGAACAAATTTTGAAACAAGAATTTGTTGTCTATTTCTAACTTTTTATTTTTTATCTCGAGGAGATCGCATCTTGAAACAGGGTCACACGCTATACTCACAAATGTCGTAACATTTCCCTGTGGAACTGCAGGCGTTGGATCTGGGAAGGGGAGGCAGCGCAGGTAGTTACATAGTAGAAGAAATTTGGCTTGAACTTGCAAAAGCTCGATACATAAACTGGCAGGTTGAAGCCGCAAACAGGCAGCGTCAACAACGTGAATTGAAGTAAGCATACATCTTACAGTTTACTCGAATATTTATATGTCACTCGGTGCTGAACTGAGGTATTTCGAGCCTTGTCGTAGAGAACTGGGTTTATGATCAGTGACAGAGTTCGACAAACATTCAGTTTTCTTCCGCATTTTCTGAGTTTTCTGTCTGAGAGGAATAGTTCAATCTTGAGGAGCTGTAGAAACTACTCACAAGATTAGTAGGCTATTTGTTTTGACGGCTTATAGGGTGAAGAGTGTTATTGTTGTCTCTGCTCGCCGTTGTAATGCCTGATTTTTATGATCAGGGAAAATTTTATGAAGTGTCATAATATCGAGGCTTGTGAGATGGGCAGGGATTCTCTATTCGATCTAATGATGCAAGACTACGAAAATAAGCTGAGGGATTTAAAATTAGAATCATCAACAGAGAGCAGGCACAGTTTGGCTACAGAGGTCCAAATAGAGTCAGTCATTTGACTGATGAAGAGGTGAGTGCTTATCATATTGCGCATCATCCAGTCAAGGAATCTCAGGTTACTGCTGAAGAGCGCCGTAAAACAGAACTTTTCCAACTCACCGGAGACTTCCAGAATCGTCTTCGAACAATGGAAGAAGTGTTTGATAAAGCTGGTGCTCCGGACAGGCCTGGTGAGGTGGGTATTATTAATTCACTCCGTACTGCCATGAACATTCTCAGATATGTGCAATTTTCCTTGTGGTTCTTAGTCTGACTGTTACATTAGGCTTTTACCAGTGCGTCTGAAACGCATTGGTTTCAAGAGCTGGTATTCCTAACCAATTTGGGGCTGATTTTTCAGATACCTGACTATCTGTGCTGCCAAATCAGTATGGACATCTTTAGGGATCCTGTTATCACCCCGAGTGGTGTGACATACGAAAGATCCATCCTTTTGGAGCATCTTTGCAAGGTTAGTGCAACTCTTTTCACATTGCGTGTGTGAAGGTTTGCCCTTTGTAGTGCGTAAATTGTCGAATTTCATGTACTTCCTACCTCAATTGAGATAACTTGACGAAGAAATTATTTCATACCTGGTTGTGAGATCGTGAGTTCTTGTTGATTGCTGTTTTTATTGTAGCAATGTAACACATTGGTTCATATCGATGCAGGTCGGTAAGTTTGACCCAATCACAAGAGCAACATTGCACCCAGAGCAAGTAGCTGTCAAAGATGTAGTGCAAACTTTCCTGTCCCAGAACGGTTGGGCATACAAAATGTAGAATCGATGAACTAGCATATTATCTACGATCAAGCGTGATATAGAGTAGACATCCTGTCGCAGCTGAGGTGCATAATCGGGGGCGAGATGTTCGATTATTTCTAGCATAACCTTTGAGGTGGATACTAAGTTTTACATTCTTACATGAGGTTTACACTATTTAATTTGTAGGTTCTGGGGTGTAGTTTGAAGGATGGTGTTTGCTTCACTGTGCTCGGGACTGCTGGAAATCAATTGACAAAATATAGTGTTCATGAATGATATGATTTTCCAAAGAGTAAACACGTGTAAATGTCATTACAGAGGGTCAGCGTGATCGTTGGCATTCTCATTTAGTTTACACTACAGCAACTCTCTCCCGTAGTCGTCTTGGTACTCGCGCCGACTGCTGGTCTTTCCTCAACACTCTATTGCATGTGCTTTTATTTGTTTTTCTTTATTACATTTTCTTTTTCTTCCCATACTTTTCTGATGACTTCTACTCTTTGCTTACGGAGCATCTTTAAACACGGAATGCAGCTGGAGTTCAAAGCTGAAACCCGTGGAAGGATCCCTTCTCCCAGATGTCTTGTTTCTAATAGAAGACTGAAATAGCCAGAACGTGCATAGTTCAACTCACACCATCTTTTGTAATGTATTTCCGGTCGTACCGTCGAACGAGAGCTTGCCTCCACGTAGTACAGTATCGTATGCCGCTTTTAGTAACGTTGAAACTGTTTTACTTACAGTGCAAAACATGATTCCTTCTCGAACTCACACCACATGTACGAAAGCCTTAACTCCCGTATCTGCTGTTGCGATCTATGCAGAACATAGACAATTCTCAAGTACAGACCAGTTTTCTATGCATGCGGTTCCTGAGCCATGCTGGAGGCAGGTACCAAGCAAGTTTATGGCCCACCAATTGGGGGAACGCCGCGTGGGATTGCGTCGTAATGCCAGAGCCAGAAGATGGAACGGAATCTGCAACTTTGCCAGTCTTGGATCCTCTTCGTTGCTGAGTTTCCAATTTTATAAGCTTTTTATATAATGCTGACCTCGAAGCTTCCGCCGCTATTGCTACTCGCGTGATGCTCTTGTCGTGGAAAAGTCTAATTTTTTTGGTTTCGGTTGTGGACAGTGTGCAGTAGGTTCAAATAGCAATTACTCGCATTGAGTGCTGGTGAGCTGAGGCGATGGCGGCGCCTGATCCGATCAGTAGCAGCATTCCGGCGAGCGATGGAGGAGTAGGGAGCTCGGGGGTTGCAAACGAAGGTGCGGGGCCTGCAGTGCGGATTCGCATCAGGCAACGGCTGCCGGATTTTCTGCAGTCTGTAAATCTGAAGTATGTGAAGTTGGGGTATCGCTATGTCGTGTCGCATGCTTTGTTTTTGTTCATGCTTCCGCTGTTGCTGGCGGTAGCT
The DNA here is from genome assembly GCA_036785485.1 of Physcomitrellopsis africana. NCBI lineage: Eukaryota > Viridiplantae > Streptophyta > Bryopsida > Funariales > Funariaceae > Physcomitrellopsis > Physcomitrellopsis africana. The sequence continues at coordinate 15,432 of JAWRVF010000750.1, forward strand.
GTAGAGTTCAGTCGCCTGGGACGAGATGACATTTTTCAGCTGTGGGACCACCTTCAATACAATCTCGTTAGCGTGCTGGCCTGTTCAGGGGCATTGGTGTTTGTCGCCACTCTATATTTTATGTCCAGACCTCGTCCGGTATATCTTGTGGATTTTTCTTGTTATAAGCCGGAGGATGAGAGGAAGGTGACAATGCAGACGTTTATGCAGCGATCGGTGGAATCAGGGGAGTTTGATGAGAAGAGCCTAGATTTTCAGAAGAAGATAATTGAGAGATCGGGTTTGGGGCAGGAGACCTATCTTCCGCGCGCCGTGGTCAGTTCGCCTCCCAATCCTTGCATGAAGGAGGCGCGTCTAGAAGCGGAGCAAGTGATGTTCGGCGCGCTTGACGAGCTTTTTGAGAAGACGGGCGTGAAGCCCAAGGATGTTGGCGTGTTGGTGGTCAACTGCAGCTTGTTCAATCCCACTCCTTCGCTGTCGGCCATGATCGTGAACCATTACAAGATGCGTGGCAACATTCAGAGTTTGAACCTTGGGGGTATGGGATGCTCCGCCGGTGTTATTGCCATCGACTTGGCGAGTGACTTGCTCCAAGTGCATGGTGGATCCTATGCTATCGTTATGTCCATGGAGAACATTACCTTGAATTGGTACTTCGGCAATGACAGGTCGAAGCTCGTTTCCAACTGCATCTTCCGAATGGGAGGTGCGGCAATCTTGCTGTCCAACAGGCGAGCGGAAAGGAGGCGGGCGAAGTATCAGCTCGTGCACACTGTCAGGACTCACAAGGGCGCCGATGAGAAATGTTTTCGGTGTGTGTTCCAAGAAGAAGATTCCGAAGGCACTATGGGCGTTTCCCTGTCTCGGGAGCTTATGGGCGTGGCTGGAGATGCCTTGAAAGCAAACATTACCACTCTTGGTCCCTTGGTCCTTCCGCTCTCTGAGCAGCTTATCTTCTTCGCTACTTTGCTTGCCAGGAAGTTCCTCAACATGAAGGTTAAGCCTTACATCCCTGACTTCAAGCTTGCTTTCGATCACTTCTGTATCCACGCAGGAGGGAGGGCCGTCTTGGACGAAATTGAGAAGAACTTGAACCTCTCCCAATGGCACATGGAGCCTTCTCGGATGACTCTATACAGGTTTGGCAACACCTCTAGCAGCTCGCCTTGGTACGAGCTTGCGTACACGGAAGCTAAAGGCAGGGTGCATCGCGGTGACAAGGTATGGCAAATTGCGTTTGGTTCAGGGTTCAAGTGCAATAGCTCTGTGTGGAGAGCACTTCGGACCGTGAAGCCCTCGCATTTCAGTCCGTGGACCGACTGTATTGACAAGCTGCCAGTTGAAGTTCCTACCCATGTGAACATCGCGCAATCTGCACGTGACTAAGAAGAAAATTGAACGGCAAAGCTGATAATCCTTTCAACTGCCAATTACAGAGGAGACTGTTGGGTTTCAGTGCTTCAGTCCCGTCATGCTACCTGGACCTACCGAGACAGTCTTAAATGAATCTAAACGAAAAAAATTATTTCTTTTCCGTGGAGGGGCTTGGAGTCGATTCTCAGTCTTAGATTCGTGCATCGTAGACACAGCAATTGTAAATTGTGTGGTTCAATCGGTACACAGACACCCATTGTACCTGAAACACTCATCGGGCTTTGTGAATTTTCCTCGGCACAGGAAAGGCATTCAGATGGACCTGCCTTTCAAAATTAATAGGTCCAATCAAATCTGCCATCTTTGACCTTCCGTTACATTTAATAAAGTAGTAGTTTAGCTGTTTAAACCGATCCTCACCCAACTTCGTCATTGTGTTCGACATGCTCTGAGTCTTCATTTGAGGAATCTGCGCAGTGATTCCTTGCACTGCTGTGAAACTGCGTGGGTAAAAGTTAGGCCAGTGCGAGATTATGCAATGAGCGAAGCGTCTTCAAACCTATTCGACGTTCCTCGATCTTGAACACATTTTAGGAAACTCACATCACTCTCGTAAACTAGGCATCAATATTGATCAGCATCCCCACCGGATGCCTGGACAATCAGATTTGCACCCGTGAAATTGCAAGTTAGTCCATTGTCGTCAGATACACGACTCCGTGAAAGCGAGCAAATATTGAAGAAAAGGTGGGTGAACGCAGAACCCGTAGCTCATTCATGAACTACTCTGTACCACTCTGTGGCAGTTGGATGAAGCGGAATCATTATACGAAGATGCCCTGAGAAGTGTACGCCCTGGCGCGCCTGCGACTGCATTGCCGATGTGTGTGTCGAAGCCACTGAGAAAAATCGGGTGGCCCACCTGCTGCTGCGCCGTTGCCCATTAATGCGCAGATGCGAAGCTGGCTCCATCACTGCGCACATCCGAAAAGCAATTCTGAGGTCGCAGCCAATTACCCAACTAGGAATGATCTCAGAATGTTCAAATATGTTGGTGACGTAACAAGGAAGGCCTGTTTCTCGGGAGTCGGGACACGCACGCTGACCATAATTCACTCGAGTCAAAGGGAATTTTTCGTCGACGCTTGACAAGTTCGAAAGTCAGCGGAGATCTTCCTGAGAGGATGGTGGGAGTTTGCCCTGCTGAGAAGGATTTGGGAAAACGAATGAGCATCTCTGAGATGGAATCCCCGTAAAGCTACATGTGGGAGAGCTTGTCTAGTGACCAGGGAGACTTGGAGTTGGAGGATCATTTGTCGATCGAGTTGAGGAATATCTTTAGTGAAGATTGTGGACTGAGTTGAGAGCAAGCTGGGAGATGCTGAAGATTGCGTAGGTTTTTGGTGTTGAAGTATTCAGGTATTTGTCATCGTATATGTGAATCTGATCATCTGGATGACGTGAGCTCTGCAGAGTTTGTTTTTTAAGCCGGTTGCGCATGTTGTATGTGTGCGTGTGTGTGCGCAAATATTTGCAGGTTGGGGGAATTTCACACAAAAGTTCGGGATTTTGTAGGGCGAAGGGAATGTTTTGAGTGTAGTGTAAAGTGTGCTTGCAATCAGTGGCAAAACATGTGCTGATATTTTTACGAATTTGATGGAAGTGATCAGTTGCGTTTCGGAAATTTTTAAGTCTTTTGGAGCGAGTGATGTAAACAGAGGAGGCAGATACTATCTTGAGAATTCTTTTAGAGGCAAAGAGAATCGTGTCTGAGCTCTGGGAGCTTTGCGGAGTTGAGAATTCAATGTCCAGAGGTCGTCACTATGCATCGCGGGAAAAGGGCTAGGGTTTTCTTACATGTGATGAACGACCCCACTGAGAGTTAAATGTTTCGATTGTTTTGTTTGGAATTCCAATGTTTCGTTCATCTCTATCTGCAAGAAATAGCTCACGAAATTGCGACTTGGGGGACTGGACAGAATTTGAGAGCACACACTCGACAATGACAATGCAGGGCAGCTCGCTATGCCTGCAACACGAAGTATGGCCAACGGTAAAGTTTCGTGAAGCCTCAGGAGTGTGGAATGGTACATTGCGAAGGAGAAACTCTACGAGCATACAAGTACATTTGCAAGGTGGGGATGTCCAAAATTTCGGCTTCATTTCGTGTAGATGAGAGTCACTTCTGAGCTTTCAGAGCCGTTGCCGGATTACTGTTTCGTCCTGAAACAACGAACGCGGCATTATTTCTGACGCCCAGAACTTTTTCCAGTCTGCGACTGATGTCTCTATCTTTACTTATCCAGGGCAACCAAGCTTCTTAAAACAATCTTCGTGGAAGCAATTTGGTGTTTCTTTCACGCCCCTCGGTAATAGTTCACGAACCGTGTATGATTGTAAGCTCTATGTCAAATGTCTTAAGGTGTAGGGAATAGGGCATCTAGTCGAAGTTAACCTGGATTGTGCTATGACCCGGAGAAGAATCTCATCAAAAGTAGAAAACTTCATTGCCTCTCCACAAGCACACATGAATTCGTAGTTTTAGAGCCACCATTACTACTTACTTACTCGAAACTAAAGATTTCTTTTTTTGCTTTTTTTCTTTTGGCATGAATAAATATTTCTGTCTGTCGACACAAACTGATAGTAATGAGATGGGTTGGAAGGGTAGCTTATGGCAGGACGCCACTAGGAAAAACGAACCCTCGCGGCAAGATTACGTGCAGCGCTGGCGCCGCAGATAACGATGGGATAGCTCAGGAGGTATGAAATAGTACTACTAATGTCCCTTGAGGTACTCAGACACGTGATTTTGTTGGAATATAAATGTGGAGTAGGACTGACTTAAACTGGGTGCTGCAGGCACCCGTGTTGACTGGTCTGAAGAAGTGGGAGGATGCCTTGAAGCACGTCAATGTGTACATCCCCCACGCTGTGTTGGCGAGTACCGTATTGGCGCTTTCTTATCCACCATCTTTCACATGGTTCACCACGAAGTAAGACAGCTTCTTGTGAGCATAGCCTGACCTTTCCGATCTCATGTGGCTTTGCTTTGAGAGCGATATTTCGTGCTCTACGGAAGCATGGCAAGTAATACAGGTAATCCTTGTTGACTTAATGTTGAGGTTAACCAGTGTATGACAGTTTTTTTTCTTGTATCTCTTTTATCTTCAGGTATTATGCGCCTGCTCTGGGGTTCCTGATGTTTGCTGTGGGTGTTAATTTGAGCATTGATGACTTCAAACACTCTGTTGAACGACCTGGACCAATAGCCCTAGGTCTGGCAGCTCAATACGTTTTGAAGCCGCTGCTGGGCGTGATGTTTGCCACCTTTGCAACTCGGCTTATGCAACTACCTGAAGCAATTGGTGAGAGAAATGGCTGGCTTTTGCATCGAATATTTTTTAGAGTGGTATGCAAAGATGGTAGTGAAGATGTAGATGTTCCCAACAACTAATACAGGAGCACCATCGTGTGTATTGCATATCGCTCTATCAGGAGTAGCAAGACACTTGACTGATGTAATAGCCTTCTCATTCTGAGTTATAGTTTACGACCGAAAATTACAAGGTGCAGCAGAGTTGAACACATGCTAATTGTCTTTCACAGGAGTCTTACTTAACTATATCGTTATCTGCAAGGGTGAAATAACAACCGCGTTACATACTACATCGCCCTTGTCTTGCAGGTTCTGGCTTGATTTTGTGCGCATGTGTCAGTGGAGCGCAGTTGTCCAATTATGCAACGTTCCTTATAGAGCCCTCTCTAGCACCACTGAGTATTGTCATGACGGCTCTTTCGACAGCCTTGGCAGTGGTGGTCACTCCCTTGCTTACTCTGCTCCTCTTGGGCAAACGGTTGCCTATTGATCTAGTTGGTATGATTACCAACATTACAGAAATTGTTGTGGTTCCTATTGCTTCCGGCCTCTTTCTTAACAGGTACACATTCATTCTTTCATTTAGAGGTCCTTACCAGCATTCCACCGTTTTAATAAGAAAAGCAAAAAATGGCAAGATGTTCAGGGGTCTGTGATTGTCTTACAGTGTTCCTTGTTTATGCAGATTTGTGCCCCAAGTCACGAGGTTGATACGCCCTATTCTGCCCTTGCTATCACTCTTAACAACGTGTTGCTGCATTGGCTCGCCTTTGGCTGTGAACATCAATGCAGTCCGCTCACCTTTTGGACTAGGAATTCTTTTGCCCGTTGTGTCATTTCATACATCAGCCTTTCTAGCTGGCTACAAGATTACTGAGGTGCTGTTTCCGAAGGCGGATGATCTCACTGCACTTGCAAGAACCATGTCTTTCGAATCTGGTACGATTATCATGTACAAAAGCTCTTGTTATGGTTCCTGGATTGTGTTCAATTATTGCACCTACGAAGGGTAGACTGATCTGCATACGATGCTGGCGGCTTGAGAGGTTTCAGCAAAGTCTGAAAGTGGACATCAAATTTAATCTTGTTTCTCATTACACTGTGTTCTTGCATTGCCACGTTTTGTTACAGGTATGCAGAGCAGCTTACTGGGACTCGCATTGGCGAACAAATTTTTCCCAGATCCAGTTGTTGGTCTCCCTTCCGCCATATCTGTAAGTCATCTGTCCGGTGTCTACAAGAAGAGTCGCACTGATCTTGTGATTTTAAGCTGAACTCGTCCAACTAGCCTTTTTTCAGAGTTGTTAGTTGTATTGTTGATATTGTTATTACTGAATCGCATTCATACCTTGTGTTGATGCATGAAGTCAAAGACATAATTTAAAGGTATTGTTTGTACCTGTAATGACCCGCAGGTTGTGGTCATGTCGTTGATGGCGTTTGGCTTGGTCATTCACTGGAACAAGCACAAACATCCTTGATTCATTGAAGTGATAGCATCCTTTGATGCAGAGTTTGGTGTGAAATTAATTTCATTGACAATATTTTCAAGAGCAGAGTAATTCAGTATATTGCATTCGACGAATCCATGGTGATTCGTCTGCAATGCGATGAAACACATTTGTTTGTAAATAAAGATTCACTTTTCGAGCTTCTACACGGTGGCTCTTAAACCTGGAGTGCCTAGCCCAGGTTACAGATATCATCGATTGTTATCTATTTATGTGCCAACCACGTAACTGCTAATCACAGATGTGAATCAGGGATGATCCTTGGTTTCTGCTGAGTGATCACATTGTCTGCGAAGGTGAAAATTACATTGAAATATATTACAGTTTGAAGAGATGAATTTCTCAAATTTTAAACTTTTTTTTTTGGTTTTGGTTTTGGTTTCACTTTCTCATGTGTTTTCTAAAGCGCTTTGCAACGTACAGTCTGAACCTCTTCTGAAATTATTGAACACCCGCGGGACAAATATCTAACAACAGTGTGCCCATCCTGAGGTTTCTACAAGCTCATGCACAAGTCATTGGACTTGCCGGAAGAATTGTGGACCATTCACACCCCCTCCACGTCTTGAAAGAACCAAGCCGCTATGTTCTTCATCACCCCAGTGAGGACCTGCGTCTTCGACGCCTTCAGAGTGACCCACAGGTTTAACAAATGACTGAGACAGGATTAGCAACCTTGTTGACCTTGGTTGATGTGGATGGCGCAATTGCAAACTCTTGTGGCAAATTATTGCTATGAGCTGCTTGGCTGCATGGTCATCTATTTTCGGCGGAATCCTGGGTCCAGTCTGAGAGAGAAGGGTTGTGGGGGAGCGACATCACATGGCGCCGAGGAGCAGACGGACCAGCGGAAGGAGGCCATGGCTTGACGTTAATGCCAGGAACCTCCTGCCTTATTTCCTCGTTTCTTTGATGATTTCTGAGACTGCTCCTCAACCTTCTGGATCCCCGTGATCCCCTAAGGCTTCCATCTTGACGACTCGTTTTAATGTGATTCAACATCTTGAGGATTTCGGGCATGTATGGCCGCTCTTTGGGGTCCTCACGTGTGCACAGAAGCGCCACGCCCAGAACCATCGCCATTCTCTGCTGCTGGACGCGCAATTCACTCGTAAGGATCGGGTCAAGCACGTGCTGTAACGACTTATTACGTTGTATTGTATCACGTATCCATTGGGGCAGGGTTTGTCCCGCTTCAAGAGATTGCGGGCTCCGGCTAGAGATCATTTCGAGTACAATGATACCGAAGCTGTACACGTCGCCCTTGATCGTGCACCCTTGGCTCGCAGATTCTGAGAACCAAGCCAATTCATACAATTATCCCACGTTAGCACTGACTCTCGTTGCGAGTTTTTCAATCAAAAAGAGAGCAGAAAAATCTAGGAACTTATGACTAATTTAAGACTAGTTCAGGGTTTTGGATCTGGGTCGTGTACCTGGAGCCAAGTAGCCACTGGTAGTGGCGGCGATTGAAGTGCCAGGCCCAACTCCGTTGTCACTCAAAGCCTTTGCGACGCCATAATCGATTATCCTTGCTTCCATAAACGTGTTGAACATGATGTTACTCGGCTTCAAATCTCCATGAACAGTGGGGGTCTGACAATCGTGGTGAAGGTATTTCAACCCTTCAGCGACGGTGATAGCCGCATTGATTCGGTGAGTCCAGTTAAACTCTTTCACCAATTCGGCATCCCGCGATGGATACATCAAGTTGCTCAGCGTTCCGTTGGGCATATACTCCATTACGAGTGCCTTGATGTCGGGACTGCAGCAGTAACCCATCACTTTGACGAGAGTCCAGTGCCGAATATGGCCTAGAATTTCGAATCTGTCCGCTAGGACTTTCTGCGCACCCTCGGTCATTTCACCCCGCCGAATTGTTAATCTCTTCACCGCCACTTCGGTGCCGTCCAGAAATTGTCCTCTGTACACGGTGCTCATGCTACCAATGCCGATGTAATTTTGCTCGCTGAAATTTTGTGTAATTCGTGTGACATCCTCTGAGGAGAGATTCAACTCAACCTCCGCAGAAACAGTTGCCGAGCTTTTGCTGCTCTTCGTGTTTCGTAAGCATCTGGAGCAGCATACGTACGTCAAAAGAACCATCACCAGGCATCCTACCGCACCACCCACGGATATCGCAACAAGCATCGACCTCTCGGATGAACATTTCTTATTCAATGTTTTCCCACAAAGATGAGGATTGTTTAAAAAGCTTCGGCTAGTCACACCTTCGTGTTCATCGAAAAGTGGCACTTCTCCGCTTAAGTCATTATCCGAAACATTGAGAAAAGAAAGATGTCGCATCAAGACATAGACTTCCCTCGGGATTGGACCCGTCAGGTTGTTGGTAGAAAGATCAAGATATAATAGATTCTTAAGTCCAGCAAAACTGGGGAGTCTCCCATGGAAAGCATTGTGGGAGGCATCCAGAGTTTGTAAAGAATGGAGGGAATCTAGCGACTTGGGAAGTTCACCACTCAAATCGTTTTTGCCAACATCAAGGAATGTGAGATTCGGCAGGCTCTGAAAAGGAACACCCCCCTGAAGCCCATTTCTACTCAAGACCACCTTGTTGAGCCTCTTGCAAGAGTTGAGTTGTACAGGGATCTGACCAGTGAGGTTGTTTCCCGACATGTCAAGGGTTTCTAAAAATTGCAAACCACCCAGTGAGGTGGGAATTGATCCTTGAAGACTGTTGTTCCCGACATTGAGCGAGGTAAGGTTGCTTAAACCTAGGAATATTCCTGGTATCACCCGCCCATCTAGGCGATTGCTTCTGAGGTGTAGGGTTTCCAAGGCGGTTGCGGACGCAAGTTCCATCGGGATCGGCCCTGTGAGGGAATTATTCGACAAATCGAGGTGTTTCAAGCGCGAGAGAGCTCCCAGAAAAGGGCCCAGGAGGCTCAGGGAGCACGAGAAGCCCATGTTTGTGAGATTGATGGATTCAACCCTCAAGTCAGCACTGCAATCGATTCCTCGCCAGAATTGCTTTGTTCCGTTCTTCACCTTACACGGATTAACAGCTTGACGCTTCCCCAGAGGTTTCCACATAGAGGTGATGTTGTTTGGGTCCCCACAATTTATTTTGATGGAATCCTTCAGTTGAATCAGAACGTCACCATCTTGCCGCAAAGTTTGCGTTGAGTTCACAGCCTGTCATGAAGGGCAAGTGTTTATTCAGATTCTTTCAGAGTCAAGACTCGTTAAATTTAGAATCATTGAAATTAGTCTCGGTTTAACATAGAATGCGGCGCGGACTTGGTACCGTGTACCGTTTACTCTCTGGACGGTCAACGGAGTCATGGCACTGCTCAGAGGGCATGGTGCATGAGAGGTTGCCACACTTTTTTTGTATCTCACAATCTGTTCAGAAGACAACATTATGTACCACAGTTTGATGTGATGGACCCTGAGAACACAGCGAAACTGCGAAGCTTACAGAACGTACCATTAGTCTTCTTGCTGTTGCCTGCTCCACTCTTAAACCCACGAACGAACTGGCTGCTCCCATGGTTTCATCGCAAGAAGTACTGGTACAAGCTGCTACCTTCACGTCAATCAACGACACAAGGCTCAGCAAAATGCTCGCTAAAACGAATCGCGGTACCTCCTTTCGTCTTTTCCCTCTCGAGATTAATATGATACGTCCGGGCGTCATATTGCAAGGCTTTCGTTGAAGTGTTTTCAACGTTGATCAGAATTTCTCAACCGTCGATTAGCCGCGGCGGCGGAAGGTCCTAATTATTCCAACTAATCTCAGAATACCTACACAACTCCTTCTCAGACTTCCAGTAGAAGGGCTCTTCTAGTCGATCCTCACTCCGCCAACTCCAGTTGGTATACAAAAAACTGATTCAACCTTCCTTCACCACATTAACCTGTGCTGTAAAGGGTTTTGACTGCTGAGTTAAATCAGCACTCGAGTTCTTGATCCAAACTCGGCCTCCTGGAACTGCATCACACCTGAAATACCTTAAAGATTAATCCCCCGACCCTTTGACCAATTCTTCGATGAAGCCAGTGCTTGCAGTGCTTGCACTTGAAGGAGACCAATCGTCTGATAGTCTGCCTTGGAAGTCAGTGTGTTAACCAGCGTCCAATCGAAGCTTCTATGCTAACATACTAGATCAAAAAACCAAACAGTCTGCCGTCGACCGCTTCAGTTGAGAACTTGGGCATAGGATGCAGTTTCTCAGACGAGATTAGGAACCGGGTCCTTTCAGAGCAAGTCTACTCACGCCTCAAAATATTGTGGAACTCTTTCACGCTTGACCTTCACCCTCGACTGACGCCCCCCCCCAGATGGCTACTTTCAGCACTTCGCTAACAAACCACTAGGACCCTTGAATCAGATTGAACATCTGGCGCAAGAATGCAGATAAAATTCAAAGCCACCGCATCTCTAAACAATTCGATCTCAACCGCTACAGGTCAAAACTAGCTCCGGAAGGACGCGAGCGGTTGTGTAGTCGTTTGATACTGTTATCAATCAGAGTTGTCACTGGCGCTCAGTGTCCAGCCAGGCTACCGAACTGTCGCGATCGAGAGACCGTCGCTGAATGAGAGTACGAGGAGGTGATCGGCAGAGATTATCTACAAGGGTGGCGAAAAATGTCTGGAATGAAGCGATAGTAGCGCGACTTTCCTCCGACAACCTAAACGCTCTACTTGAAAATAGAACTCACGCGCTAAAGCGTTCACTCTCGCCTGGACTCACACGGTGCCAGCAACGACCTGCGTTGAATTCTGGCCCTCGTCTCAGCTTGACGTCAGCTTCAAAGGAGCCAATTCTCTCTCGCTCTCGTTCTCTTGTCTATTTTGCACCTCTAGTGAAGATTTGTCGATAAGCATATTCGACCTCCTGAGTTTCAATGCCAGACGGCACTTTACCAGCATGGATGCCTCCGGGCCATGTTCTGCGCACAGTCAACCCGGAACCTCGAGTCCTGTGAGACCGGTCCTTGGTCCTTCTTCCCCTCGCCCTAGAATCTATCTTTCGGCGAGGGCATCGACGTTACGAAGCTCCGGTCGAGATATACCGGATGCCGTCTGGCGGATCCCCGGAGCCGGCACCTGCAAATTCCGCATGGTGCATAGCGACAGTGTGCAGTGAGAGAATCAGTAAACACACATCGGATTCATTCCTTCTCGTCCGATTATGTCGGCTCTTACTTTACTAGCAACATTAACTCCATTGTTTATTGCAGATTCATCACCTCTTGCCAGCTCATGTTACCACCCCAGCAACGACGACAGACTCAGAGGTCAGGAATCTCTGCAGCGGTCCGGGACGTTTGCCTCTTCACTGCATCACATGGTAATTAATTTCCATTGTAGGACCAATGTAGATCTTCATTTGTTCTACAATTTATTATCTAACTAAAATATTATACTTTCTTTAATATTTTATGGTGAAGGTTCTTTTTCGTGTAATACTATCTTTTATGATGATGTATTTTTCAACCTCAACAATAGTAAATCCATCACCTTAACCACTTTACCTTTTTCAAGTTCAAATCAACAGAAATTCATTAACTGATTTTCAAAAATAAACCTGAAATCAAAAATTCATTCATTTATTTGAATATTCGAACATAAAAAACATGTAAATAAATAAAAAAATATGGAAGTGTTACAAGTTTAAATTAGCATCGATGTATATAAATGAAATTGATTCAAATCAATCCTATAATCTAAGCATATATTTGAGTGCCTCAAATATGTCCTCACGTACAATTTTCACGTTTTTTTTTAAAATCCGCAACAATAATGTAATATGGTGTATGAATTAATTTTCCCACGCAAGTAAAGTAAAGAAGAAGAAATAAAAATTAAAACAAGAGTTTCAATTAACTTAACAAGATGCAAGAGAGGGTTTGGAATTTGGAGATGAAAGTTGTAGATCATAAAACGAAAGTTCGATTACATCATCCGAATAGTTCATCCAAAATTTGGCTTAAGTCAACTTCTAAACAGAACTCTTGGTAGGCATCGGATGAATATCATGAACCTCATTCATTGACACCTGTCTGGCTTATATTCTATGGGTGCAATGTGGCACATCTCCCAATGAAAGGGATCATGTTGAAAGAATTACGATCCGTCCCAACTTCCAAGACCTAAGGACTTTCCTTCCCAAAAAGTTGTTATTGCTTTTTTTAAATGTTTATGTCAAAAAAGAAAACAAAGTAAAAGTAGGGGTCCCATTAAGTTATGTTGGGGCACTATTTGGCCCCCAATTAAAGAAACTTGGGCTTCTATTGTCAACTCATTGCTAATTCCAATCCCTGCTTTACATCAAATGATTCTGCACTGAAGTTTTTTCTTTTGTTTTTGTTTTTTTGATTTTATAATTCTCCCTTTTCAGGCCAAGTGTTTTACTTTCCCTTACTTTAATTTGTTGTCATGCCTTCAAATAGGTCAAGGTATCTCCTTAAGGCATTTTGGGATGGATGGATGGATGGATGGATGGATGGATGGAAAAGAAAGATGGAAAAGGATGGAGGGACCCAAGTAGGATGGGACCTTTGCTATGTGTCCTTAAACACATCTTCTTATGCATTATTCCATAGTTTTATATACGTGTATACACATTGAGGTGGGTCTTCTGAAGCACCCAAAAGTGCTCATGGAAAGAGTCCAAGTTTCATGGAAGGCATTGTGAGCAAAACCCTAATGCTACTAGGTCAACTCCCCCCTCTATTTGGGATTTGTGTGCTGAAAGCTAAACAAACCTTTCATGGGAGTCACAATTAATTTGGACTTTTTCCACATTGCCTAAAGGCTAGTGCTAGTTTCTTCCCCTGTTTCATACTGCAATTTAAAAAATCATATATATATATTCTATTTTAAATTTTAAATTTTTTCATGTGCGTTGCTTTCTTTTAAAAAAACATTAATAATCTGGAATCTATTCAGATAATATTTATATTCATTCATTTGATAAAATTATATTTCATATTAATAATCTGGAATCTATGCAGATTAATAAAAGAATACAATGCTAGCACTACTTGATTTGATTATACAAATGTAATTTGTGGCTTGTTACTCATATTATTTTTGCTTGCACACTGTCATTATAAAATTAGTCTTTTAGCACGTGTTCTGTAATACATTTTGATAAATAATCTAAAATCTAACCATGATTATGAAACTCAGTCAACTCTTATATAAGCTAGAATATGCTACATCTACAAAATCAAGTGATATATATATATATATATATATATATACACACATACACAGAGAGAGAGAGTGAGAGAACTGGTTGTAATGTTTGTCTTACTAGTAAGTGCCTTGAAGCCCTTACTTAGCAACAGGAAAAGAATTAAAAAATATATTGTTTGTATTTAACCAAAGGCAATCTTTTCTACGCAATGCTACAACTGCAACAAAATCTCGTCACATTGAATATGTGCAATGGAGAAGTCCAGCTTTTATTCTCTAACTGAGATCAAGTTATGCAACAATATATTACCTCTTTTGAATATAATCTAGGCACTAATTGAACCCCTCTTTGTCCACTCACTACCTTCACATAAGTTCGCTTTTGTTGGCTAGGGTATGTGCAATGGAGAATGTTTAAAAAGGTTGCACTTGCAGAGGATAAACAAAGACAATTTGATGACATTAAGGCAATGAAGAGATATACATAGTCACTTAGCAATATATGTACGTACAAGTGTGTATTTGTAAATTTGGTTGTAGTATTTGTAGTATTTAGTTTTAAAAAATAAATTTAAATATAAACCATATAATTAAAAACCCAAATTTAGTGTAATTGGTCAAATTCCCATACTTCATTGGTTAGTAAAATGCACAGAATCATTGTAGTTCTTTTCATATTTAGCACATTAAAAAGAAACAACTGAATGCACTTTTTTGCACGGAAGCATTTATTTATGTGGTTCGATTTTACAAAATACACTCTTACTGACTCCATGCACAAAACATCATTTTTTATAGTTAAATAAACTTTATACGAGGTGGGTTGTATACGTATATAAATACAAATAAATCATACAAAAGAATCTAATGGAACTCAGAAGTCAACACCTGCCACGTAAGCAAACTATAGAAGGCCCTTTGCAGCAGGCACCACCATTCATTCTGGACCCATGCAGAATCATCAGTGGTGGTGACGTTCGTGGAAGTTTTAGGCGATGTGGTGCTTTGTCAATCAATTAAAACAATAGAATAGAATGAGCAGTGCTGCGTCCAGCTTGTAGAATCTCAAGAAAGCCGACTTAGAGCCTTTTAAAAGAACATTTTCCCAGCCTCACTTATTAGGCACAGTGGCCAACACTTTGCACGCTTCAAAATCAAGGCTTATCCCTTTCGCATTACAGGCTTTGTGACAACCACAAATTAGTACACGGTATGTATATTTATATATTTATATGTATCTATCTATGTATGTATGATTGGTGTCAGCTGGGTGCTCTTTTGATCGCTTGGGTTTCAGAAGTCAACATGCAGATTTGCATCACAATGCACGAAGCGTTCTTCGGGTTTGTAGCTTGGGTTAGTCGCTAGCTAGCTCTACAAACCAGGAAAGGTCTAGTGGCAGATTTTTGTTTTTTTAACCTTCCGGAGCGTTTGCCGGTTTAGATCCGTGTCGCGGTTTTTCGAGGTGATCGGAATGGAAAGCTGGGGCTTCATTACGGAGCGGTCGAAGTTCGGTGCGCTGTCTCCACTGATCCAAGTATCTGATGTGTGGATGACGGAAATCAGGGTTCGTTCATGACGAGAACCTCTGGAGTTTCGCTAGATTTGCTGTCTGGATGCTTAGCCATCGTTTGCTGGTGGGTCGTTGATCTGCAGCAGCTTTTGCTGGTAATGGACGTGTTTCTAGGGTTGCAGTCCCTTCATCGCATGCACCGTTAAGTGTGTCTGTGTTCAAGCAGTCTGCGTCGATCCCAGCTGGGTACATCAAGGAGTACAAGATTGTCGAGAATTCTATATGCCATTTAGCAATGAAGTGCCTCATCTCTTATCCGTTTACGTCAACAATCCGGATATGACGACACCAAGTTTCCTGCAAGTATGTCACGGAGAACTGATTGCTAGTGCTGATCAGCGAAGTTGGACTGAATATCATGACAGAGCCCCAGGGTTTACTTGAAAACAAGGAAAAAGGTTGTGTTGCTTGTATCTCTGTGGTTATGTACACCCTACATACAAAGACAAGCATACCAGCGCTGAGTTACTTTTCACAGCCACGGTCGAAGGTACCTACTGATCTTGTGTGACATGAATGTTCACCACCTGGTTTCATACATTTACGAAGCGCATGCCGCCCACTTCAAGGCGTTGAATCGTTCTCACGAGTGTGATTAATCGTAGTCTTAATGGTATCTGTAACAGTTGGGCATAGTGGTTTCAGCCGCCCCAATTGCCCAGATTTCTACGTTGAAAGCCGCTAGATCCGTCCAACCTCACATGCGAGAGTTGGTGGAACTTTCTAAATCATTCAAAGCGTCGCATACACAAACCCTTTGGCATGAACACGAGCCCGTTCTCGCTGAGTACATGATCACATTCTAACATTCACAGGCCTTTTCCTCAAAAATGTTACAACTGATAACGAAGTGACAGGAAATCTTCGTCATCGTCATAGCATGACATTTTCATTTCCATCCATTGCGCAAGCCAACTCCATTATGGTTCTCAACACTGCAATGGAATGATTCTCAACACTGCAAACTCGTCACGATTCCGGTCAAAGTTCCATCGCAAAGAATCGGATGCTCGGACCTTTCTCAAACGACATTGCAGTTTGACCGTCTGTTGATGCCACATGAAGGATTGTGTCCGCACTGACAGCTTTCCTACGTTTCGGCGGCGCCTTGAACATGGATATCGCGAAGTTGTAGACCACTCTGGTGCAATCCTGGAATCCACTTCATGCTCTCGTACTCCACGCTATTTAAGTCGGTCGAGAGAGTCGAGCAGCAATAGTAGCGACAGCAGAAGAGCAGAAAACACCGCCTTCGAACCTTCTCAGTCTCCAAAGCCAGGTGTTGGGTTCAAAACTTCTTCAATGTCTAAAACTGAAACTTACAACACCTACTTTTTATATGTACGTACGTACGTACATATATATACATATACACGCACACTCACTGTAGTTAAGTTTTAATGCTTATTTATTTCTTTATTTACAGTGTTAAAACTGCATAATGAAAAATTCAAGTTTTTCTCTTTTTAAACTTCTGAACATTCTAGATCAATAGAATACAGCTGGCAGTCCTTTATGATTTGATTCTGTAGAAGGTTAGACTAAATATTGGAACTTATTTCGATGTAGATGGTGGCAAATCTATGTTAATGAAGCACTCTGTTGGGTTAAGCAGAGAAGTAATCCATGACAAGTGTAAAATAAGGTATTTAAAGTTACTCCAATTTATAATAATTTTTTTATCTTGCACAGTTTAATTTTCAAACATGTAGGAAGCTGTTCCATTAATATTTTGACAAACAACCGCGTCACAAGTGTTCCAAACTACCTATGAACTTTGGGTGCACCCCATTTCAGCTCCTCAGAAGTTATGCAGGAAGTTATAGACTAGAAGCAGCTGTCAATATACAAAATGGCATGTGAGCTATGTAACAATATGGACACTCACAAAAATGAGGACCATATTGCACTATCTACGATTACCAAAACTCAGACTCGGCCACCCAATGCTTCTCCTGGCACACAAGCCTTGCCTTCAGTCTGCTCCGACGAGGGTTGACGGCGTTACAAGTTTGGTATGGGTAACGGATCTGAGTAAGGCGCCCCAGCTGCTTGACATGCCTAGTGCAGTCGAAGTGTAAAATTTTACCTACAAGTAAAATAAGGCCTGACTAATTTCATTTCTAAACAGATTCGTATTGCAAAAGTTTAGGGGGATTAGGTTTCAGTTCTCTGTAGGTTCGTAGCTGTTGTCGCCCCACCTAACATTGTATTTGGCAGCCAAATAGTGGGCGCCTACTGGACCACGGCTGCCATATGGGTACAGCTCTGGAGCCACCTTTCGCTTCTCCAGCTCTTTCAGAAGAGGAGTAAATAGTGCCCACGCGGCATCTAATTCATCACTTCTGATGAAGAGCCTCCGTTCACCCTCAACAGCGTCCAGTATAAGCCGCTCATATGCATCAGGAATTTCCTTATTATACCTGTCCATATCAAGTTGCATAGGTTCATGAAACAATTGATCAAGAAACCTAATACTTCTCTAATTTTTTTCGGTTACCAAAATTCCTCACGACGAATAAAAAAGATGTCATGTGATTCAATTCGATCCAACCGCTATGTTGTATCAATCTCGAGAAACACAACAGCCCTCGAGAACATCGTCAAGAATAGACGGACAAGGGAATGTCTACGTTTCAGATGCATGTGGAAATCATAAAACATGTTTAAAAGGTTGAGCGTTTTAGGACACGTACCTAGCGGCATAATGTAAGTTGAGATCTGAACGATCCAATCGCATCCCTAAGCCTGGCACTTTGTTGTTGATTTTCAAGTAGATAGCTTCGTCAGGCTGTACCCGAATCACCAACTCATTGGTGGCTTTGTCGAGATCTGTCCCAAAGCTCCGCTTGTAGAGATTCCCCGGCACATGCCTGAATTGCACTCGGATCTCGGCCCTGCCAGAACACAAATATACATGCCAGTGACATATAAGCATCCCAATTCAGTCGCATAAAAGGCACTTCTACATTGGCCACTTCTGATCATTAACCATGCATTCAGATTCGCAAAAACCTCACCCTCTTTTGTGCAGAGCCTTGCCAGCTTTCATCAAGAAGGGAACTCCATCCCAACGTGCGTTATCAATAAAGAGGGCAGCTGCAGCAAATGTAGGTGTAATGCTGTTGTTCGGGACAGTTTTGTCATCTATGTAGGCAGGATACTTCACGCCACCTCGAGTGTGCCCCTTGTATTGACCTACTACCACATTATCAATGTCTAATTTTCTCATGGATCTAAGAACCTTCACCTGCACACAAACAGCCAGTGTCTCAGCATGACGACTTCACACGAGATATAGAAACAACACAACTAGGAAAATGGTTCGTGTCCAACAAGAAAATAAAAACAAACTGAGCGTCAAGAATTCAAAAGATTAGGACATCTGAAGTGCATTGGTTCCTTGTAAATAATGTCAGTTGAGTCCAATTAGCAGCATCAGCTAGCAAGGCAAGTCCAATATCACTTACAGGACATCAAACCGTACCAAAAATAGCACAACCGCAAGCTAGTAGCAGAAGTAGAAAATACCTTCTCATTTCGTATATCTTCAGCATCCAGACTAACAGGGGGCTCCATAGCGAATAAAGCCAGAATTTGCAAAAGATGATTTTGCATAATATCACGAATAATGCCGTAATTGTCAAAGTACCTGCATGCCCAGCGAGAACAGAAACAATTCATGACTAATCATTAGATTCCACGGCATCTGCCAAAAGTCCAACAATCACTTCAAATGGAAAACAAAATTTACCACTCAATTTCGTATACTGCTGAATTCGCTAAAAAATGTCGTATTGAAAATGGAAAGATTCAACTGCGAATCCTACATAGTTCTTGCAAAGTGATACTTTTCATTGATTACACATTCTTAGGCAATTAGAAGTTATTACAACCACAATATTGTAAACTAGTGACCTATAGGAAGTCAAAAAACTCCTACTTAACTATTCTTGAGGAGGCGTTCTTACCCTCCACGTCCTTCTGTCCCAAAGTCTTCAGAAAATATAAATTGCACGTTGCGGATGTATTGGCGTGACCACAAAGGCTCAAAGACAAGGTTGGAGAACCGTAACACTGACAGATTTTCCACAAGCTCCTTTCCCAAGTAATGATCGATACTGCAAGGTAAAACACATGGTGTATGTCGCGACATAGTCAAGAGTCGAAAAACTACACAGAAGAATACACGAATGCGGTCATCAAGAGTTAAACAGAGCCACTACAAACATCATGCGTGGTAGTGACTAGACGACTGTAACTAGTGATACTTGGTAATCTTACGATATTCTCCCACTTGCGAACTGAAGAAACGTACCGATAAATTTGGTCTTCTTTCAAATGCTTCTTCAAACCCTTTGTGAGCTCTGCTGAAGATTCCGCGTCCCGACCGAATGGCTTCTCCACGATGACACGAGTCCAACCATTTTTCGACGATGCGGCACAACTTGACGACCGGGCCACGTCAACAAAGATGTCAGGCGGGATAGAGAGGTAAAATAGTCGGTTCGCCACCCTCTCACCCTGTCATAACGATCCCGTCTCCAAACTTAGTTTTTCTTCAAAGACACACACGTTCGTCACAAAACAGGTGATTTCTACTATTCTGAGGGAGGGAAAATTTGTAATATACTGCAATAATTCATACTTGTGGAATTATGGCTACTATGCCTCCCCAAATACTATGGCTACTATGGTTCCACAAGTATGGAAAAGGGTAAACAAATCCCTCCTTCAGAGCTACAGCTAGCCACAAGCCGGATACGTCCATACTACTGAAGCTCACAAATTCTAAAGCGAATGTAAGCCTCAAAGTTAAAATTGCATTCATGAGTTTGTCCACAAAACGAGCAAAACGAACCACAAACCTCTTCTTTTTGTAGTTTTCTAGAAAGATCGCTGAAACTCTCCTCAGAGCTGTACTGCCCAGAGTGATAGAAACAGCGCTTCAGAAACTCCTCTTGTTTGTCACCACAGCTTTCTCTGTTTAAATCGCAATATGGCAATGTTAAAAGTTTTCCCTCAAGAACCAGAATTGATCGTCATCACAATCAGCGCCTTACTAAATACCTGATAGGAGCGACAATAGATTGGTCTGAATAGCCTCCACCAAATACAAGTAGCTTACCTTCGATCAATTCGACAAGTCAATGTTCCAGAGATCAATTCTCGCAACTGTTCATCCGTCATCTTGCTTCTTGCGAATCCATATATAGTAAAATGCTGTAAAAAAAAGGTTTAATAGTCTGGAGGTGAAAAAAACGTAAAGAAAAAGAAGACCCAGATACTCAACGAGTATCTCCAACTCTGTAATTTCATATGGCTACTATGCCTCCCCAAATACTAATACAAACCTTAGGCAAGCAATTTTCGTAGTAGAGTGCGAACAAAGCCGGGAAGATTTTTTTCTTTGCCAAGTCTCCAGAAGCGCCAACGACTGTGATAGAAACCGTGGTCTCAGTAGAAACTGCACTTCCATTCAGGAAACCAGGTTTGGGAAACTCATCCTGGGTGATCACACGCTCCATACTTTTGATTGTCTCATCGTTCGACGACTCTTGCGCAAGCTTCACAGACTTTCCCCCTGTTTGGGAGTTAAAAAAAAGAAAGTATTACAATTATAAGCAAATCCAAATCGCTCAACCCAAACAAATTCCGCCGACCAAAAACCGAAACACAACACAAGCCCACAATAGATAAAACCCAAAAGCTTTGTTACCCTCAAATCCACAATTGAATTCTTTCGGAAAAATCACTCCGCCAACAAAACCCACATTGCATTTTCATTACCAGAGACTGCAGCACGCACAGCAACCATTCGATAACTCCTCGCACTCAACGAAGTGGACGACATTAACGAGGCGCTCCTCGACACCGAGCTCATCGACCCCAACTGGGTCCTGCCTTGAACTCCCCATAGACTGGCCGCTTGCTTGAGAGCCGCCATAGCGCTGGCAATCACCCAATTCACAGCGCCTGACTACAACTCTCCACAACTCGGTCACAAATCCAATTCCCAAACCCACTCTCTCTAAGTAGTTATGTGGATCAAAAAGAAGAAAGCACTAACGTGGCATCGGTCGTGGTAACCGATGATGAAGGTCCCAAAGTAGGAGTATGTACATATAGTTGAGGAATTTAACAGGGCTGCCTGTTGTAAGAGAATATTGGCGATGTGATGCCTCGTTCCGGAGGTTTAGCGTGGGTCGTTTCGCCGCTACGCAGCTGTGACCTGGTTTGAGAGTCTAGGGCCCTCTTGGGTCCATGTGCACACTTGTCTCCTGTCTCGCCCTTGACTCTCCCTTGCCTTTCCCTTACCTTTCGCTTGCCTTGCTCGTCTCTCACTTTTCTGATCTACCGAAGGGATATCCTTTCGAACAATATACTTTATTGGGAATTCGACCGAACGGGATGCCTCCTCAGGTGTTGCCCTTTTTCCCAACTCTTTTGGTTTCTTAGTTTCTCCGCCTGCCGTTGTCCAGTTTTACTGAATCATCCTGTCAGTTCCTTGGAACTCGAAACTGAATTTACCGAGGCCACGTTAGTCTCCGTGAGGACCCTGCAACATTTCTTTTTCTTATATTCTTCTGGTTGTCTCTTTAAAATAGCACCACAAATTCGAAAATAATAACTGCAGTTCAGAAACCCTTTCGAATATCCACTTGAATGTTCATTTGTTGAATGCAAAGTTTTCATTGACGAGCAAAAGGATTCAGCTCGACAAATGACATGGAGAGCTAAGCGTGCGTGCGTGTGTGCATGAGCCCTTTTCACCGGAGGGTACATGTAGAAATTGCGTTAATTTGCTTTTAAGTGCAATGAATTTTAGGAGAAGTAAACTGTTGCAAGTGATGTGGAGACAAGGAAGATATCGGTGCTGCGCGTCGTTTTAGGAGTCCTGGACCGAACTGACCAATTCTTACAACGAATCCCCTCTCACCCAGTTATCCCTCACGACACATAGCCATAAATTTGGTGATCTTTTTGCCATTTGGGTTCGCTAATTTTCTACTTTTTGTAATTCATGTGCACTGTGCAAGCTTGGCTTGGCAATCGGCAGGAGAACCAATTTTAGACATGAGCTTTGGTTGCAAGGGAATCCTCTGCGGAGCTGATTAGGGTTAGGGTAAGAGACGTAATCCTAGGACGCTGGATTGTCAATCAGATGTCTCGACCCCCAACACATCTTGGATGCATATTGTCGCAGTTGAACCTCATTTCGGGGACAAGTTAGGCACCGTAGTTCTTAGGAAGAGGAAGATTGACATCGTCTATTTCGAAACCTTGTTGATATCACGTTCGCACGCGCTGAAAGTGTTTGTAAGCCTAGGGTTCAGAAGTTCTCGGCCTCCGTTACCAATTCTAACCAGTGGAGGAGCCTGCTAACAAATGACTCAAGACAGTCGAGTCACAGAGGACCTCGGAGGTTGCGACGCCTTATGAAGAATACAACACTAACCACCCAGTCGGACGAGGATTACCAGGCTCGCAAAAAGGTAACGCTGGAGCAATTCAAGCAAAAAGTTGAAACCCATTCCCCCATACACCCATTCTCTCCCTTCAACCATTTGAATCCAGCCGAGGTGCGTGCACGCATCGTTATCTCCGCCTTCACTTGATTTGCCAGCTTTTTCCCAAGCCTGGCAGTTCTACCAACCCCATGCCTCTTCCTGGATCCACCAATCTGTGGCTACTGCTGCCGCTTGTTTCATCGCTAGGGCTCTCACAAACTACCCCATGAATCCAGCAGTGGTTTGGCCTCACCTTGTGCTGCTGCTGCTGCGGTGTCGGTGACTCCGCCGTGGAAGGTGGTGCGAAGCTGGTGAGTGAAAGAGTGAAACCTTATCAAGACTGGAGACTACCCACATGCGAAAAAAGGGGGCGGCAGCGGTGAATGATAAAGCAGGAGAAAGACCACTGAGAACTTAATAATAAGATAGGAGGAATGACCACATGGACCATAACCGTGAATGATAGAATGGGAGAAAAGACTTTAAGACTTTAAAATAAAAACAATCACATGAACAATAACTAGTGGTTGTATTTGTGGGTGTTAGACAAGGAAGATGTTATCTAGTAAATTTTTTAAGAATTTTTTTGTGGATGATGAAAAAACAACAATTGAATGGACTATTGATTTCACTAAAGAATAGATTAAATTTGATTGTAAAATTTGTTTCATTGCTTATTGATTTAAAGTTACAATTAAACTAGAAATAATATTATAATGATTCTTGTATCTTTTTTAAATATTTTTTGCAACTTATGCTCTATTTTCTTAATTTTTGCTTTACATGTTATATTCTTTAGTAGATTTAATGTTGAGACTCTATTATTGGCTACTATTTTAATTATTAAATTTTATTAATTAATTTTCTTCATTTGATATCTTCATTGTATATATTCGATAGTAGTAGCAATAAATAAATAATAGAATTAGAAAAAAATCTTCAAGAATTAAAAAAAGGTAGAAAAATTGACAATATGGACAATAATTGGTGAATACATTGTGTATTAGATAAAGTAAGAGAATAAATTACTAAGATATTTTTTACACTCTTCTTTAGACTTTGTCTTCTTTAATAGCCATATGAAATTAAACAATTCTATTTGGAATTTAAATGATTATATGGTTGTATACTCATATAAGCTACCTACTAGCCAAATTCATTCTTATTAATTTAATTATTTTTTTGTATTGAGACTAATATAAAAAAGTATACTAAGTGCCAAATATCAAAGTGCCAAATGTATACTAAGTTTGGAGTAGCTCCACATGTTCTTTGTAAAGACCTATTATACCTATATATGTATTGACATATATATATATATATATATATAAATATGCATTGAACTCCATAAACATTAACATCTAGGTAGAAAGAAAAGAAAAGAACAAAATAAAATGAAACTTTTAAAACAATTATTTTTAATTTTTTGAAGTAGATGCAAAGATGATACTTTGCTAATCTTAGGATAAATGTGAGTTTATTGCTCTTTAATATTTGCTTGTAATTGTAAAAAAAAAAAGTAATGATAAAATCAAAAGACTTCTTTTATTTTTTTGAATATATTATGTTGTGTTCATTTTTTAAAATTAAGTATACTTTGCTATAGATTATTTTATATAGTCAATTGTTATTTCTTTCTAATAACTAATAAGAAAGATAAATAGATAAAAGACTATTTGTACCTTCAACTATAAGTATTACATCCAATAAAGATTTCTATTGTGATAATTTATTATTAATTTTATAAAATTTGTAAGAATTATGTTATGCTAGTATTATTTCAAAGGATGTGCCTTAGTTCAATAAACTTCAAAGTAAATATATTTAATAATCATATTATTAAATAATAGATTATATTAAATAATGAAGCTTTATTTCTATTATTATTATTTTATTTCAAATTAATTGATTAATGTGCATTTTGATTAGATCATATAATTAAAAATAAATATTTTTTAAAATAAAAATTTATTTATATTAAATTACTCAAAACTAGAATAAATTTCTAATAAAGTTTCTAGTAACTATAACCTTAATAAACTATAACTACATTAAATTACTCAAAACTAGAATAAGTTACTGTAACCTTGACACATATCACATAAATAATGATAGCTATAACTTGAAATAATATTAACTAAAATTTATTTTTAATTTATCATAAAAGTAATTATATATATATATATATATATATGAATATAAATAAATTATGGTTTTTTTGGTTTATTATCAAAACATTTATTCTCTCCATAAACCTAGGTGATATGTGTCAAGTTACAGCTAGCATTATTTATGTTACACAATTACATTTTGATAACATAAAAAATATCCACTAAAATAAAATTTGAAATAATAATAAAAAAATAAAAAATAAAATCCCATCAAAAGATCCAATCTAACCACCTAAAATCAAATCATCCACATTTATTAAGATAAAATTAAAAATGTTGCAAAACATTCTGATCATAATGTATATCCTTAAATGATATTTTGTATAAAAATTAAAACAAGGTTTAAAAAATGTCTCATGAAATACATGAAAATATAATCTTTGCAGAAATTAAATAAATAATTTTTAAAGTTATATCTTCTAAACACTCAATAAGAAGATATAACTTTAACACTGTAGATAATTTTTTTCAATTTATGCTAAAAAAAAATAAAAAATTCACAGAAAATGAGTATTGTCCAAACCATTGACAGCAACTCAACATGACAAAAAAAAAAAAAAAAAAAAAAAAAAAACACATAAGAACTTTATCTACGTACATATTTTAATCGATAGTTATTCCCAACACGTATAAGAACAAATCCCCTTTCAAATAAATCTTCGACGCAGGCAAATAAGGAGTTGGCCTGTTCATGCACCGGCGCGATACGGGGGGTATACCCGGTTGGAGGCTTGGCATTGTCACCCTGATCGGGTATCGGCATGGCCCCAATGCCGCGTCACCTGCCACGTGGACCGAACAACCCTGAAGTGCCGAGCCCTGACTCGTGGGCAGTTCCAGTCGCGCCATCGTCATGACTCATCTGAACCGAAAATTTGATCTTCGGGGCCTAATTTGATGTGCATCTTCGTCCAATTTGCACCGAGTTCTTTTCACCGCCTACGCCTTGTTGCCAACCCCGTCTTCGTCCAGCTCAATCTCGTCTAATGTGGTCCAAGTTGTGTGTTGGTTTTCGGTGCCTACACGCTTGAAAACTGTTGTGTTTTGATGATTTTTGCCGGCGACGAAGTCGTGCGGTGGATTTTCAGGACTGGGATGCCTGATCCGGTTCGTTTGAGTCACAATTTTTCGAAGTGAACTTTTTTGTGGGAATTTAGGGGAGTATTATGGAGTTGGCTGTAATTTTGGGCTTGAATCGAGGAAAAGTGGTGGTGATTGAGAGGAGGATGTGATGATAGGTAACGGTTTTAGAGTTTCGTGTACGAGCAGTGGCGGGTTTTCGTGATTTTATCTGAAACTTGAACTGGGTTTACTTTGATGATGTACGTTGAGGTTTTGGGTAGTAGCTGGATGGGTGGAGAAATTATCGCGATTTTTTGAAATTTCGTCTTGACGTGGCGCATTCGAAGTGGTGTCTGCCCCTTCTGTAGGTGTAACTCGGAAGGTGTTAGGTTTTGTTGTCTTAGTTCTGCTGTTCCTTGAAGTTTTCCTACAGAATTACAATTTTTTTTCGTTGCATCTGTGTTTTTTTAAGGTTTTTTACGACAGAACTTGGCAGTGCAATTTACACCGTATTTCAAAGTTTCGAATGACACTGCAAAGTGTCTGTTGAGGAATCAGAGAACGTGAAGTTGTTGCCGAACTTGATGATATGAAGGTCATGGATAGTGTGAAGTTTTCATCGGTGACATATTCAGGCTTGCAATTTTTACGGCTATAACAGTGGTTCTGGGTGCGTTTCAATTTAATCACGAACGAAACTCACATTCCATCAGTGTACTGGCCTCTACAAAAGTAGGACAAGCAGAGTATTGGCGTCAAAGTTTGTCATTTGAATGGGAGAGCATCATGGATCGAAGATCTGGATGGTGAAATTCGTCTGCCACACTTGCTAGCGTTGCCGCCCATTCTTCACATGAATGGTTTTGATTGTAAGGGTTCATGTGCTATGTCTTCTGCTGCTCAATAGTTTATCTGGAAATATAAACAAACCGTTCGATTTGGGTTCTAACTTGCTTTCTGAAATGTTCAAGTTCTTTGAGGTTTTTATGTCTCTTGTCACTGGCATTGGTTTTTGTTTACAACATAGGCCAGTGAATGATATCATATTTTGTAGTATTCTGTAACTTAAATTCACATCCAACGTAACAGGTCTCGGGGTTACAGCGTATAACTTAGGTGATAAATGTTTAGTGTCATCATCCTTCCATATTTTCAGTGGTTATCTTGATCAGTATTTTGAATTGTAAAGGTTTTTCGACTGGTTTAGCCAACATATAATGTGTCAAAGCTTTTTCTGAAGCTTCTATTGTTCCTCTTATGTGAGCATATTATGTATAATCCTATATTTTTAACGCAATGGTTTGTCTGATCGGTGCTGAGTAGATCCGAAGGAAGAGATGGAACAACAAGAACTAGTACAAAGGTCTCAATCGAAACAAAAGTCGTCAATGCAGCTACCTGACTGCCCAGTATGTTGGGATGGTTTTGATGATGGACCACGAATGCCGCGTCTCTTACATTGTGGACATACTATTTGTCAGGTATGGAAAAATAAGTTGAAGAATTGCTATCATCTTCGTATTGCGTTGCCAGTTCCGCTAATTTTCAACAATTAAGCAACTTTCTCTCATACCATTTGGGTGGGGGGAGGAAAAAGATAGAGAGAGAAGATTGATCACTTTACAATTAAAGCTAAAACTACTAAGCTCAGTTGCTCCCGTTGTTCGTTTATGATCACCTTGTAAACCAACTAGATTGTAACCATTACTACACCGTGATGAATGCTTGGTATGTGCAAAACAAAATAACACAAAAATCTTTATGGAACCCAGGTATGCCTGGAGCAACTTCTCTTCGAGTCAGGGCTGGGCCAACGATGTGTCCGCTGCCCAGAATGCCGGGGGGTTTGCGTCTGGCGTGGCCTTCAAGAGCTCCCCAAGAACTACATCCTCCTTCGAGTTATCAGCTCATCCTCGACACACAAGCCCACGGAGATTCTTCCTCCAAGGCCCATATCACATTATCCTGAACTCCCTCTCGTGTCACAGGTATCACACATCACGTCTCTTATCATCCAGCATATCCCAAGGATGATTGAGCGTAAGCTGTGGGACGTGGGCAAACTAACATGGGCTTTGACAGCCATGTTTGTGTTCCTACCCCTCTCCTTCGCCCACATGGTGCTGGCATGGTCGACAGCTGCGTTGGGCTCCTTCGTTTTCCTGTGGTTCTCATTGGGAAGCATGGGCATTGCTGTGTTCATGTTCTTCACTTGGTGTTGTTACAACATGGCCCAGTTTTTGGTTGAGCTTGGTTTTGGTTGCTTCAGCCCATCCAATTACCGAGGATCGGCCTCCAATCGGCCATACTCATAGGCATCACGTTTTGAGGACTGTGTCACAGTACTTCACAGACATAGGTCGAGACCACTGTTAGCATGTACATACAGAGGGACTAGGTGCCAGTTTACTCAGAAGATCGATGTTACACAGTTTTATAAGATCTAGATTTAGCATTCTGCAGGCTCTTCAAGCGTTGCTTTCCTCCTGCAGATTCACT
Source organism: Physcomitrellopsis africana (assembly GCA_036785485.1). Taxonomy (NCBI): domain Eukaryota; kingdom Viridiplantae; phylum Streptophyta; class Bryopsida; order Funariales; family Funariaceae; genus Physcomitrellopsis; species Physcomitrellopsis africana. Next base: position 43,685 of record JAWRVF010000750.1, read on the forward strand.
GCTGTGGGACTTAAACCCTTGTGTAGGGTAACACTGCAGAAGACAAAAATGGGGCATAATTTGCTGTAGAAACCGTTTTGTCAGCACCCTCAATGTAAGAACTAAGGAGGCAACACTTCACTGTTCGTGGAAGCAAAGTGAACAGGCAATTTTTATGCTTTGAAACGTGAATTGCAGCGATGTGAATCGATCTTCCTCTATCAGTAATCGGATATGACTTAACGAATATCCGATATTGATTTGTACTGTTTTTGAGTAATTAACATTTGTATTACAACTATGTAGAATTTATATTCGCTAAACTAACAAAAATGCATCGTTCTTTTTACATTGAATTAAAATTCAATTTATATCAATATAACTGAAAGGTTGACAATGCACATTGCTTAGTGTTAATTCGTTTCCAAATGAATATATCTTACATACATTTACAAAACCACAGTAGCATTAGTGATTATCAGACACTCACATAAATATTGAAATTGAAGCAAATAATCTAAAATTGGAATTTTAATTATTTGTATTTAAATATATAAATGATCTGTTGATTACTTAATTAATTAATTATAAAGACATTAAGATTATTAGGAGTTTTCCCAAAATTGTATTTCAAGTTCTTGTTTAAATATTGCCTTCCATTTATGTTTTATGTAGTTACGCTTATAATCTTACAAGAATTATTAAAGATTTAAAATTAAAATAATTCAAACAAAATTTGAAATAATGATTGTCATAAAGTTATAATTTTCATAATAGATAGATATATTTTATATTTACATATACAGACATACACATACATACAGCTAAAAAATCTAAATTATGTAAAAATCATAAACTATTCTATATTCGGTATTTAATAGATTATGGTTCTAATACATGTATATTTGACTTTTGAAATATTCCCAAAACAATAATAATTCAATAGATTGTGGAAAAAGAAATAATAACAGTTGAATTGATACCGAACAGTGAAGTGGTGTAACAAATCATACAAAATAATTATTTTACAACACTTCTGAATTTTTCGAAAAATAATGAAAAAAATTTCAAAAAAAAAATGGATTACATTTTATGAAAAACAAAAGACTCAACAATCTTAGGATAGTTAAGATTGTTGGCATACATAACGTCTAGTTGGCATATTCATGTATTACATGTCTCATATGACAAGATATATGTTTGCAATTTAACATTTCAATATTAGCAAAAATAGGATTTGATAGTAGGACGTCATCACTCTGAATACTTGTGTATGCTGAAGTTTCTGAGTTTTGTAGTTAAAATGACGACGCATGAAATTGCTTCTAATGTTTCAGTAAATTACCTGCCACCGAAGAGCCTACTGATAAAACCCCCTAAAAGTCTCGAAGATGAGCTGTGGTGAACAGATCACCTTCGGAAGCCACAAACAACTTAGGTAGAACGACTCCCTAAACAGCAAGGATGCTATTGCACCAAAAGAACAAATTCTGCAATAATTGTGTTCATCTGCAATATAATCTACGCACAAAAGCAATTCAACTTCAGAAGTTGTGCTCAACACCTTGAAGCTCACCACTAGTCTGCTTTTACCTTACAATATGACCTGAACTAACTATGTGACAGTAATGAGGGTTCTTGGAGAAACAGAGAACTTTTTTTACATCTCAAGAATCCAAGTCCCTCGCCCACACTTAGTTTTGAGCATAAACCTAAATCCAACTACAGGAGGGACATGCAGAAGCTTCAGCAAAATGATCTGGACATTGAATCTAAAATTTGCACACTAACATAACTAGTCTTGATACATATTGAATGTATCTGGATTTACACCTCCACAGTAACCGCATAACTTACTTGCGTTTTTTAACTGTTGCTGCAGCCTTACAAAGCTTCTCTTGTATCTTCTTTGCATGTTTCTCTTGAGGAGGGGTGAAATTAAAACACCCAGTATCAGCTGGTGTCGCCTGAAAACCGTCAAATATTGCAATAATGCCGCCGTCTTTATCATATTCAATAGATTGGCTCCGCCAATAAGCCAGTGCAGGGACCAACAGCCGTCCTGACCGAGATGTTTTCAAGCCAAAAGCTTCAGGTACTTTACCTTTCAAGCCGCCCTGCACACGAGGAGAAGGTAATGGAGGGGGGATTATGGACGTTCGACGAGAATTTAGCTTGCTTGGAACTGGATTATGACCGGTGGATCCTTCCCCTGAATCATCTAGCTTTAGTCTCCTGGTTGTTCGTCGCTCTGCAGGCAGGTTAGCAGACTTCGTTTTCCTTGAGCGACCACTTCGACGTTTCACAGAAGAGGTATTCGTTTCGCCTTTTTTGGGCAGCGAAGAGGTCCCAGGGGTTCTTTCAGTACGCTGAGGTTCCAATGGCAGATACTCCTCCTGTTCCGTCTTCATAGTTCTCTCTACCGCCTGCTCGGAAGTAGCTCCAATGCTCGCGATACGATCCTTATACTTGATTACTTCCTGAGATGAGCATGGTTTCTTGCAGTTGGAGCAATTGACAGCTTTTGCACGTCTCGTGCTGAGGTCTCGTACTCTCGCATGAAAACCATTCACCTCTCCGTGGTGGGGTGTCACAGGATTGGAAACTGGTTCCATACTTGGGCTCTCCACTTGATGGGAGGGGTCCGGATTAGAAACTGGCTGCACACGCGGACCCCCCACTTGGTGGGAAATGGAGGGTTCTGAGTTTCTCTCTGGGACAGGTCTTCGTAAACGTTTTGAAGACCGAGTAACAGGGGCAACATCAGCTACTGGCTCTGAAATCGCAGACAGTCTCAGTCGCCGTTTCAATGACCGTGTCATACGAGCATTGAGCTCAGGAGACACCCGTTCCTCACTTGCTTGTGGCAAAGCTTCAGAACTGGGTTTAAAACGAGATTCGACTCGCGACCGTACCTTTCTCTGAATAAACTCAGGAGGAGTCACAGGAGCCGCCTCCTCCATTTCCTCAGTTACCAAATTGAAAGTAGCTGCAGGAGCTGCCTGGGCTGTCTCTTCAATCTTCTCATTTTCAAAGTCGGAAGAAGCGGCAGGGGCCGTCTCTTTATTCTCTTCGATTTCCATCCTGTCCTCGGTAGCATTATTCTCATTCAACTTACGAACCTCAACATCATCCCTGTCTTTCAAGAGGTTTTTACAAGAATCTTGAACCTGCACTGATATCTCCACTTGTATTGGTTGTGGATCAACAATAATGCCGACAAAACCTGCTCCAGGAACTCCACCTATCAATCATTTCAAAAAAATCCTGCACGTTATCTGACTGCATGATGTCCTAGATTTATTAATGGCTTGCTAACAGGCTGTTAAATCAAATTGCTAGAATAGATTCAGCAGGCTCTTTGCAAGTCAATTTTGACCTAGGAAAACCTCGCATACCTTGATTTGCAGCTTCCTTATCCTCTTCTTGCAAATCTTTCAAAACCTCTTCAATGATACCACTAGTCCTGGTTACTTTTTCACGTCCATTTGCAGCTCGCTGTACATCTGGCACGATTTCACCAAGTTCCAGCTCTCCAGAATTGTCCCTAGTAACTTCCCCACTAACTGTGACTTGTTCTACTTGGGCAGGGCCTGAAGACTCCACTAAAATGGGCATAGATTCAGCCGATTTTGCCCGGCGCTGCTGTAATCGTGTACTGCTACGAACTGCTTGTAAAGGACCCTTCTTATTCTTGCCACCCCTTCGTATTGTAACAAAAGTCGTATCGACAGTTGGACCACTCTCAGCTTCTTTACCCAAGGAATCAGTGACAAGTGGGTTACTAACTGGAACAGGATCGGAGTTGGTTGGACAAGGATCACATGCTTGTTGTGAAGGTACATCGAGAGGACAACCCTCATCAATCGCATTTGATGTATTAGCCCTTCCAATGCCCTCTCCCTCTGGCTCCACTGTCCCTTTTCCATCTGCATTTGGTGTTCCAGCCCTCACAGTAGTTCCTCCTCCTGGTACCATTGCCTCTATCTCAACTGCATTTGGTGTTTCACACCTCTCCACGCCTCCTGGCTCCACTGGTTCCATCTCAACCGCAGTTGATGTTTCAGCCCTTGCAGTGACGACTGCCTCTGTTTCCACTCTCTTTGTCCCAACTGCATCTGATGCAATCCTTTGAACTACTGAAGGCTCATCGACAGCAGCAACTGCATCAGAGCCGACAACACCTAGTCATGACCATAGCACATACAGTTGATAGAAAGTTACACATAATGTACCCCTCTGGACTCACCAAATCGAAAATTTAATCGACACTTACTCACTATTCACTCGATACAAAAAGGATTCTTGGAACCAGGATTAAGAATTAAAAGTCTGCAGGAAGAACAAATCTTACCTAATGTACTGTTACCCTCACAATCTCTTGAACTACCTGGAATGCCCTTCGGAATTGTCTTAGAGATATTTGGATCAACAACACCCTGGCTCTCGTCCTCTGAGACACACTTAGAGGCTACTGGATGAAGGCCTCCAACGCTCTCGCTTACAGCCAAGCTAGAAGACATCCCGACAGGCCTCACTCTCAAAAGTTGCTTCCACATGTAGGGAAAACCTGCCAACAGGACAAAAATATAAAAATAACATTATTCGCACAGGGGCAACATGGGATACTTCGCAATGGATTGCACAAGGGTGTAAGAAAGTAGAGCGTGTGCTATGTACTGAAGCATCACACAGACTACATAACATGCATGCACGGGAAATCTCCTACTTCACTCACCATTAGACAAACACTGAACAATTCCAGGAGAAAAACCATTTGCAGTTGAAGTCTCCAGGTCCATGCTGCCCTCCAGAGACACTTCAACCCCGTCCTCTGTAACAACTTTATGGAAATCCAAACGATTCACAATGGGGGAAGTTTTAACATGCTCTCCACTTTGTACAAGCCGACCTCCTACAGCGACTTTCGTCTCCACCACCCTGATCAGAGTAATAAAAGGATTAAAAGCCAGTAGTCTTGTACACATTACCAACATATGCTTTAAGCGAAACATTAGCAAGTTCTATGAGCTAATCTAGGGACATTAGTAGGCTTAAATGCAGCAGAATAAACAATAGTTACTACCTGCCAACGTCAGCAGTTTGAACCTTCATGATGTACCAGTCAGTCAACGAGACTGGACCTTGAGTGACCATCCGTTGAGTATCCGCCTCCTGAAGAGGCTTATCCTGATACGAGGGTTCCAGAGAGTTCTCCGGCATCCTCAGGGGATTTTGAGAAGTTGTACGTGCACTCTGCGTTGGACGACTGGCATCTCCAGCTGGCCTATGAGGGCTTCCGACCAAGACTGTAGGCAATGACCCTGCTGCTATATCCGGCAACGACAGGCGGTCCTGTGAGGCCATGTAGAGCACACATGTCATGAGAAGGGTAAATGAATTATCTTGCTAATCGTACACATGCACTACCTTATCTGGCCCTTGTTGCACACATCCAACTTAAGTTGCATCCATCAGAATGAACCTTGCATGCCTTCCAAATTGAGAACTAATGCCGGCAGCTCTACCACACTAGTCCCTCAATATATTATAAAACCCCAACTTCTATCGATTGGTCAAAGTTAAGAATTATTAAAGAATGGTTCAGGCAGGAAATCATTATGGAGACACAGACCTGCTCAGTCGCGGTTGCTGATCCAACCCTCGACACGGACCTAGTTGCTCTTTGCCAGCCATCTACCTCGGCGCCATTCCCTGAGTAAGCCTGTCGTTGACTTGGCCATCTTTGTCGAACTCTACCATCACCATCGCTGAAGCCATACATAGGCACGGAGCTCTCTTGGGCCCCAACAAGATGAACCTGGTGGTCGTGTATGTGGTGACTTGCTTGTGAATGCGATAGCGCTGAGTGGGAAACTGGAAATGCTGTTCGCCTCTCCTGGTAGTTGAGAGAAGATTTTAAACCATCCGTCAGTTTTGTCATGTTCACGGGTTTTCTCGCCGCTCAAGCAACCAATCTGCTTCATTCTCTTTTCCTTCTGAGACCTCGTAAAACCAAGTAAGAGACTCGCGACCCCATCCCCTAACAATTTCTTCTCCTACGAAGGAGGCCTCTAATTACTTCTCCACCGAATACCTCCGTTTTTCATATTACGAAAGCTCTCCTGAATAATTCCGAAATGCTAAGAACTAGACTATAACGTGCGTATTAGCAGGAGCCCCTAGCCCTCTATGACATGCAAAAACCTCGAAGTGATTGCATTCTGGTATCAGCAACATGCACTAAATCCAATCAGTGTGTCGTGTTTTGAAGATGCAATAGCATTACGATTATCCACCCAGGGCGAACAGCATGAGAGAAAGGAGACGTGGCATAACAATTAGATTTGCAGCTATTTAAGCCCCATTGTAGGGGGTATTATAATCGAACATAGTAGCAAACAGTTTAGGTCATCATAATTTCGCTATTCACTGTGATCTTATACCTCAACAGTAGTGGGGGCAGCGACCATTTACCTGACAAAGCGAACGTCCAAGCTCGTCCTCAGAGAAAGAAATCCTGGCCTGACTACGCTCTCCAACTCCCCCAACAGATTCTCGAGGACGCGGCTGTCGGAACCATCCATCTGCGCATTCGACAGTGTCCGCTTCCGCGCCTAAATTCACTGACCTAGAGGGCCCCTCGCCAACACTACGTGAGCAACAATGCCGCTGGTCCGCGACCATCCGCTCCTCAGAGTCCTTATATCTCAACCTCTTCTCACCTAATCCGCATGAAAGACATCCAGAAAGGCATCCAGAGGCTTGCGACTGCACAAGGCTTGCAATTCGCAGCGCCTTCTGATTCTCCTGCAGTAACAGGTGCTCCAACAAAGAGCCGGAATGCAACTCAAGATGGTCACCGCAACTGTGTCTGCGCACAGCGTAATCATATCCAGGCCTATCAAAACCCCCGCTGTGAAGATAACGCGGTCCTTCTCTCCCGTCGTCGTGCAAAAAAGGGGACCTTGAAGGTGGCGCCCTGGAGACAGACGAGAGAGGAGGCGCCATCCCCATCCTCACGTCCCCATGATACCCCTGGTGCTCAAGAAAACTGCTGGTCGGAGGAAAATGCACAGACTCGGAAAGCGAGCCCTCCGCCCCCGGCTGCAATTGGCATGACATCTCTACAACCCAAGTTTGCCCCCAAAATCTCTACAACCCTTCCATCGCATCCCGCATTCCTCCACCACCACTCCGATTGCACAAACCCCCACCCTATCGCATCATACCACGCCCCTGCTCTTCACGTCGCGTCCTAGGCTAGGGTAAATCATCTACCTCCTTAATAAACCCACAAGAAAGCAAAGAGAAAAAAACTAGAAACAACACCTACAATCCCTCTCTCAATGTTCGCAGTAGAACCCAAAACCTACACGAGCAAATTAATAGTCCACAGGGATGGCACCGAATGAAGCAAAACGCCGTGATTCCCCACCGAGATCATCACCAATGTCGCTCCACAACGAAAACCCACCAAGCAAAACGAAAACCCACCACGGAAAGTATCCCGAGTGGTGATTAGGTCGCGAACTTTGGCGGGACGATGGATGCGATCGGGGAATTGTTAGCAGCAGCAGCAGCAGCAGCGCGGAGGGTGTTCGCGCGGGGCACCGGGGGAGTCCCGGTGCGTGCAGCTCCCCTCCTCACCTGCTGCCACGGATTGGGAACCCCCTTGCGAGCGCCGTTCCCATCTTCGTTCCTTTCACGGTTCCCGCCGAGACCTCGCTACTCTCTCTCTCAAACACTTTTGTTCTCAATTTAAAATCTTGTTTGTTTCTGAATTTAATTATTTGGTGTTTTATTCCTTGATATGTGTATACTCATATTTTGCACACAGAGGTATATCTCTGAAGGATTTAAACAAGGATGATGAGAGGAAGGATAATGAGAAAGAAGATGGGTTTCAAGGAGGAAATTTCTCAAACTCTGGAACTGATTTTTGACAATAAACAAAAACTTGAATTATTATTACAAGTTAACATCTTTAACTATAATTGTATGTGAAAATAAACTCGAATTTTATATTATTTTTTATTTTTCTTTTATTATTTTTTCTTTTCATTTAATCAATGACATTCTCATCATATTGTTTCATTCTTTAACTCATTCACAATGTCTTGGAAAATATAAAGCTATTCACGAGGATACCAAACCTTGTATTTTGTCTTTGATGAACTAAACTAACCATTTCTTCTTTTTTATATTAATTTAAAATTAACGAAAATTATGTTTTCTATCACAAGTGATATATATATATATATATATATATATATATATAATCAGATAAAATCAGATTAATGAAAAAGAGAAACATTAGAAATAAATCAAAATATTAAAAAGATTAAGATATATAAATAATTTAAAAGATAACATTTGAAATAATTTTATTTCAATTATTATTTTATATATTCTTATTTTAAAGCTATGTTATGGATTAATTTTTGGTAATAATAGAAAATAATTAATTTTAAAATAATATGTTTTATTCTTTAATTTAATTAATATCATAATAAAAATATTATTATTACTTTAATTTTAATTTTAATATACCAATATAAGTTTTTATTGAAGAATCAAGAAATAACTCATATTAAAATAGTTACAATGGAGTATTAAAAATAATTTTAAATAATTAAAATATTACAATACAACTTAGTATTATTATTATTATTATTGTTATGTTATCCAAAAAAAATTATTGAGATTTAATCAAAAAAAAAAAAACTATATGTATATATATATATATATATATATATATAATATTGTAAACCATAAAAGAATCAAGAAAATGATACAAATATAAATTAATAAATTCTTTATTTTTACTTGTAGTCATACTGTTTTTAAGATTAAAAACTTATTGTTCAAGTTTTTAATAATTTCTTGCATATAATATTGAAACGAGTATATTTGCTATAATAAGTTAATTAAGTATTTAAAATAAAATAAAAAATAAAAAAATAAAATCTTTTTCATATTCATATGACATCACTTCTTTGTCTTATAACAAGTTTGAGAAGAATATTTATCTTTTGTTCTCTGTTAATCAAAAAAATTAAAAATCAATGTATTTGATTTTATTTATTTTTATTTTCATTTCTTATTAAATTTTAGATATTTTATTCAATATATACTTATAAAGGTATAAAAAGTTAAAGATCTAAATATAAATTAAGGATTTAAAAAATAATAATATTTGTATATAGATATTTAAACATAAATTAAAGATTGTTATGCTAGATATTAGAATTTTTATAAATATTTATACCAACTTGGTAAAAATATTTATTTAAAATACCAAAACAAAAATAATTTATAGATTTTTCTACATAATAGAGAAGCAACAATCAAGTATATTTAAATTTCACCTCTTAATTATACTCTAAAATTTAAGATGCAAAGAATATTTTACAAGAGAGACTTGAAAATCTTCCAAAAGATTATAGAAAGATTTTAAGATATTTTTGTAAGACAATAAAACTTTACAATTATAAAAACGTCTTCAACATTTATAATGTAAATTAAAATTATTTTTAAAGTATTATTTTAAAAAAATTAAAAAATTAAAAAAAAAAAACTATATTTAAAAACCAATTTTTAGACTATAGATTAAATAAAAATAATAATTAATAATAAATATTTGTTCTTTTACCTATAATAATGATATACAACTAAAAAATATTAATTAAGAATATAAAAATATATTCCTAATATGTCATGATAATTCTAATATCTCTGTGTATATATATATATATATATATATATTAAAATAAGAATCAAATAATTATTAAAATGTACATAGAAACTGAAGAATTTTAAACCAAGATTGAGATATAAGAAAAGAGTTGACAAGATTAAAAATGCCCTTAATCTTGCCTGATATATAGTAGTTGAAAAAAGCACCATATACTGGCAATTTTAAAAATGCCAGTATTAAAATTGTAAGATAATTTTAAAATAGTTTCTTAAATATAAAAAACTTCTAAAAGAGATTTTATAGTCATACAACACATCCATAGACATATAATTCTAATTTTTCTTAAAGAATCTTCATTATTTTTTTTTAAAAGCTATATAATTTATCTAACATATTTTCATTTATTTCTTGCACTTTTTGAAGATTGTACCATTTTTTTTGAGAATCTGTATGACAATTTTAATACTATAAAGGCCATAGCAATTTAGAAATTTTACAAATAATATTTTTTAAAAGAATTAATTGCTTGTTCATTTCTATTATATTTAAAATAATTTTAAATAAAATTTTAAATAAATTTTAATATAGATATATTAATATTGATATTATTTCAAATCCAAGACTTTTTATACTTAATCTTTTTTTTTTTAATTCATAAAGAATTAACAATAATTACCTATTTTAACATTTCATTAATACTAAAATACCTGAAATATTTAATTAATATTAAATTAATATTTTAGATAAATTAAAAAAATATTAAAAAAATATGAATCTTTATTAAATCATATAATTAAATCATTTATGCAATTAGATTGACATTCTTTGAAATAAAGTTGGTTAAAGCTATTAAGAATCCAACTTCTTACAATGTTAGTAGGACTAAATATTCTAATAAAATAAGCATACCTTATCACCAACTTCAAATAGAAGTTTCTTTCCAAAAAAAAATATATATATTCATGTATGTCTATATATATATATATATATATATATATATATAAGTATTTTATTATTTTTGAGGTTTTACTTTTAATTTTTTAATTTAAAAAAAAAATTATAATTGTAAAAAACTTTGAAAATTAACTTGCTAAACATTTCATAAAATTAAATATTATTTTTGAATAAAATAAAAAGAATTATTATTTTATATATTTAAAAAAACTCTATTAATAGTAATAGAGTTATCTAAATACTTTTAATAATAAATAATTTTATATTATAAATATTTCTTTAATATTTTTTTACATGTTTTGCTTATTTATTAGTTAAAAAATAAAAAATAATTAAAAAATTTTAATTTCTATTTTCAATAAAGTAATTAGAATTATTAAAGATTTATTTTATAAACTTTTGATATAAATTAAAATATTCAAATATATGTAGTATCAACTAAGAATTTATAATACTAATTTGTGTTATTAAAAAAATATTTAGTTAATTTTTTATTTATAATAGTTTTATTAAAAAATATAAAATATATAATTTTGATCAAATAATTTTATTTTAATAATATGAAAACTTAAAATATATACTTGTAATATTTATAATAAAAAATTATTAAAATATATGACCATTATTTATTTAAAACAGATAATAGTTAGACAAGTGCATATCATTGATGATAATCAGTCTCTATGCTAGAACTAAGAATAAACATCAATTATGCATTGTTTAAAAACTTTGCACAAGAAGATGTTAAAATTATCCAAGTTGAATAAAGAAATATCACTTTAATACAACTAGTAGTTTAAATATAATCAAAAGACATAACTACCAAGATTCTCATTTGACCTACCTTTCTTTTATGCTTTGCATATATGCCCTAGTAAAAATTGCCTAATAATACTTTGGTGGCTAATTCCAAATCATAAGCCTAAGGAAATTTACTTCTCTATCTTGAAGAAAATAAAATAAAATAAATTCTAAAAATAAAAAAAAATTGTGATTGTCAACAATTGTAACTTATATTAACAACCTTGTGCTAATGTACATCTCACATTGCTTATATAGAAGAGCTATAAAAAATCATTATGTACTATATACATTTATAAAGATGTTTATTTTAATCTATATTTTTTGATATTTTTTGATTATAAAATATGTGTAAGTATATATATATATATATATATATATATATATATTATAAATATATCATTATATTATTTTATCATTTAAAAAAATATTTGATTTTCTTCTATTGAAATATATTCTCTTGTTATAAAATTTATTCAATATTCTTTTTTATTTATATAGTTTATTATTTATTTTTAGTTATTTTTAAAATTTGTTTTTTCTTTAACTTGTATTATTTATAATGACAATAGGTATATATATATATATATATATATATATATATTTTTTAAATGTGATATTTAGATAAAAATATAACATATATTTTTTTAATAAAGAAGATTTATTTTTAAATTTATGAATATTTTATTGGATCTATTTCTAAATTCTTTTATATTGGTATAAACATGATATATGAAATCCAACATATTATATTTATATATAAAATATGATGGAAAATCTAAAAATATTTAAATTTTATAAATAATTGAAATGAATTAATATGCTAAATAAAATCATCAAATAATTAATTAATATCTTTATATAATTTAAATTATTTATATATAATTATATTAAGATAGATAATTCTAAAATTATCTAAAATATTAATAATTTCTAAAAGTCCAATTTGTTTTTTAAAGTACAATAAACTCAAAAAAAAACTCTCCAATAAGTTTGTATATTAATTTTTTTTGAAAAATTCACTAAATTCTAATAATAAATAAATAAATCCTATAAATTTTAATAATACCAAATAAAATCTAATTAATTTTAAAACAAATTAAAAATATCTAACCAATTTTAAAGTAGAATTAATCAAGTGATAATGTTTCTTATAAAAAATAAACATAAATAATATTATATTTTATTTTAAATCAAAGATAATATTTTAAAATTATTACTTTATAATTAGTATAAATTATATTAAAAAAATAATAAAAATAATAATTTACTTCTTCACATTGTATCTTGAAATAAATTGTTGTTTTAAAACCAAAATTTTAAGTTTGTGTAGACAACACCACAACTCTATTTCACAAACACTCTATGCTTATTTTTTCAAGTAGACAATAACAAACTTGCATGACACATGTATTTATAGCTTCTTGAAAAAAAGACTCAAATACAACAAATTTTCATTGTCTTTATTAATATGCAAGCCACAAGAGTGCCTCACAATTTTTTATTTTTTATTTTTTATTCTTTATTCATATTTTAATGTTAATACAAAAAAAAACATCACTCTTGTTCTACAACTCTAGGACTAATGAATAACATTTTTATTGATTACAATCATATTAGTTATAAATCTACGCAACATTTATATACTTACAAGTCATAGCATGGACCAAGATTTAGTAGAAACAAGATTTAGTTAGTGAGCTTCTATGGTAGTAATTGCAACAAACAATCATTCTTAATATATTTTATGTATATGTCTAAACTTTTGTTTGTGTTAATAGTTGGCATCTTTAAAATTTTAGAATTATTTTGGTGTTTGATCATGTTTACTATTATTATATTATAAAGGTCAAATGTAGCAATAATAATTGATATTATTTTTATAAACAAATTTGTAAGTTGTAAGATTTGTCTTAAAGTAGTATATAAAATGTAGATGTTATTAAATAGTTGCTTGTTTCTTTTGTTTAGACAATTATAAAATTATGTTTTAAATTAAGCAACCTAATTTTTTAAATATATGACCAATATTTGCAATGTGTAAATAATAGTAGTATTAGTAAAATTATGGAATTGCAATTTTGCCATACAAGATCTAGCATGTTCATTGTGAGCCACACTATATGTTATTTGTAAGCTTTAAAAATAAAAAGAGATCTTTATTTATAAATTGCAATACTATTTTTTTAAACTATAAATATATTTTAAATTTAATAAAATAAAATTTAAATTTCTTATATTTTATTAGTTTATTTTATAAATTTATTTTATTTGTATTATTTTCTTATTGTATTTGTAAAAATAAAATACTAAAATTTTCAAATATTTTAGTATTTTTTAAAATTTTTATTGTATTTGTATAATTGTAAAAATTTAGTATTTTATTCAAATATTAGTTTATTTTAAAAAATTTATTTTTATAATAAATATTATATTTTTAAATAAATTTTATAATTTTATAATTTTAAAATAAACTAAATTTTATATTTGAATAAAATACTAAATTTTATAAATTTTTATTTGAATAAAATACTAAATTTTAAAATTCTTATTGTATTTGTAAAAATAAAATACTAAAATTTTTAAAAAAATAGTATTTTATTCAAATAAAAATATTTTAAAAATTTTCAAATAAAAGTATCAATCTTCAGTTCTCAAAAAAAATTTACCACTACTATTCTAAAATACACATCCTTTGATATATATCTTAGTAATTCAAAAATTATATACTTAATTTGAATCTTTTAAGTAAAATTTAATTATTTCAAAGATAGTTAAAAAGTTCATTGATAGATTACATATGTTTGCATTTGTATGCATTTGTAACCGTTCTTAAATTGTACAAGTAAATTTTTTGATATACAATAGAGTGAATACAAAAACAAGCATCAAATATCTCAAATGAAGTTGATGAAATTATACTGATGTGAAGAAATTTGTTATATATAATTAGGCATAAAATATATGAAAAAATATTAGAAATTTGATATATTTATTATTATGTCAATTTTAATAATACTTAGAAAAATACATCATTAAATTATAGAATATAATTATAAATTATTTAGCTTCTAATATTAATTTTGATATTTTTATTTTTATTTTTAAATTTAACATACTTATTCTTAAGTATTTCTTTATTCAAATAAATATCAAAATTCTAATTTAAAAGCATAAAAATAAAATTTAATAATTAGTATTATTAATATTTATTATTTTAATTCACAACACAACAAAAAAAAATATAAATTACACATACATTCTTTAAATATGTCATAGTTTTTAAAAATAATATGTAAGCATATTATCATGAAATATTTTTAAAATATTTTTTATACATTTATTTTATATTTATTTATATAGCTAAGATTAAAAATATTTTCTATATATATATATATATATATATATATATATATAATTATTTTTTAAAAGAATATTTATAGGATAAGGTTATAAAAATAATAAAAAATTATTGATATAATCATTGTAGTTGATCTTTTAAAATAATGTTAAAAGAATGGCATTTAAATTTTTAATCTACTTAAAATTGTAAATTTTTTAAAATTATATATTAAGTTTTAAAATAAATATTTTATATACAAAGTTATTTATGAAGTATTAAAATTTTCATTCTCTAAAATTTTAAATTTTCTATTAAGATCAAATTTATGCAATGTTTTGTTTTTTTAAAATATATTTTTTATTTTTATTTTTTTTGTAAATTATTAATTTTTTAAGTATTTGAATTCAAATTTTGAATACTTTTTTGTATGACTTTTTCTAAAATTTATGATACTTTTGATTTAAAGTAACTGTGCAAAAGAAAAGTAAAGATAGATATAATATCTTCTAAATATTTCATGTAACCCAAAAGTTTTATACTTACAATAAATTTTTCTATTCAAATTTTATTATATGATTTATTTTATTATTAAATTAATATTATTATTAAAATAACTTAAATTAGAATTTATTATGTTATTTTTATACTTTGTAGAGTTTTATAAATTAGTATGATACATGTCTGTTTTTTGAATTTATGAACAATGGAGTAAGAAGCTCTAAAAATATTATAAAGTTATTTTTATATGATAATAATAACAAAAAATTTATACTTATAAATATAATTTTAAAAATAATAAAATATTAGCTTTTAGTTTTAGTTGTGTTTGTTGACTACAATCTTAATAAGCAACACTAAATATATATATTGATAACAAAATCTACCTTGCTTTATAGTATAGATTGTGAATAAAAAAATATTAATCATAAAAAATAAACAAAATATTAGTAGGACCAATCAAAGATGTTTTAATAAAAATTATTGCTTCTAATAATATAAATTATGTAACAAATAAAAATTGGTATATATATATATATATATATATATATATATATATAAAATCAACAATAATCCTTTATGAATTTCTAATAAATGATGTTAATTCTACAAATTACATGTACATGCAATTTAGCTACATACATTATAAAAGTTAGTTTTTGAATATATAAAGAAATTCTAAAATCTATATTTATAATTTAATATTTTATAGATTTAAGGTAAATAGTTTGAATATATTAAAATTTTACACATATCTTTGTACAATTCTTTTGGTTTTGTATATTCCTAATATATTTAATATTTTTTAGTTATTTTTCTAGTTTCTTAATTATTTTTGACTTATCTGATCTAAATGCAAAATTATAGAGACAATATACAAATATACTTTATATAATAACATGAGGATCTCCAAATATTTTGGTACTAATTCTAATTACTCAATACTATTCTTATTAATGATAATCAATAGTTTTAATAAATCAATTAAAACATCATCAACCCTCAATTTTTAAATTTATCAATATTAAATATTTTATAATTTATGCAATTATTAAAATAAACTTCTTTTAAAGATGACAAATGATTAAAGTTTCTTAGTATTACTTTCAATTGTGCACAAGCACTTATGCTTAAATTGGTGAATGTTGCTCATGCATCAAATTCATGGCTTTATATCTACACCTTCATACAATATTTGATACTTAAAAATCTCTAAATTTAAGAGCTTGCTAAGTACCAAATGGAAAGCAACTAAATTCTTATAATAATTAAACCATATTTCTCTTAAATCCTTCATGCCACCAAATTTTGCATCTATTTTCTTTGAATTCATACAATTATCAAAATTAAATTTTTATATAAATATTCAAAGATCAAAATTTCATAAAAAACCTCCAATTGCTTATAATTACTTACATCTAAGTAGGTAAATGATGTAAATGTATCAAATAGATCACATTATATTCTAATTTTTTTATAATTTTTAATATTTGATATCTCCAATTGAGATCGTTTTTTTACTCTTGGTACCACCTCCAATTGTTCACAACCACTTATATTCAAATAAGTCAATGATGTTAATGTATCAAATATATCATTTCTTATCTTCATTTATTTGTAATTTTTAAAACTTAATTTTTGTAACTTTGATAGCTTACTTAGTTTTAATGGTATGCCAACTATAATCTCACAATTAACAAATAATAGTTCTTTCAAATTCTTCATGCCACCAAATATTGTATCTATTATCTTTAACTTGGTGTAATTTTTAAATAGACTACTTTTAGGAATATCAAGTATTATATACTCTTGGAACCACCTCCAATTGTTTACAACCACATATATTCAAGTAGGTCAATGATGTCAATCCATCAAATGTATCACTTCTTGTCTTCATTTGTTTGGAATTTTTAAAAACTTAATTTTTGTAACTTTGAGAGCTTGCTTAATTATAATGGCATGTCAACCATAATCTCACAATTAACAAATGGTAGTTGTTTCAAATCTTTTATGCCTCCAAATATTGCATCTATTGTCTTTAACTTGATGTAATTTTCAAAATAAACTACTTCTAGGAATATCAAACTATCAAATGCTATTGAAACCACCTCCAATTATTCACAAGTACTTATATTTAAGTAGGTTAATGATGTCAATGCATCAAATGCATCACTTCTTATCTTAATTTGTTTGCAATTTTTATACATAATTTTTGTAATTTAGATAGCTTGTTTAGTTCAAGTAATATAGCAACCATATTTTCACAATTATGAAACCATAGTTCTTTCAAATCCTTCATGCTATCAAACCTTGCATGTGTTTTTTGTAATCTTGTACAATTGGCTAATATAAGCACATCAAGAAATCTTCAATTTTTAAAGTCTTGATATATTTTATACAAAGTTTTTTCAACTTGTTAAATTAATTTTAATTATAGAAGATTGTGGATGTATAACATTTCCTATTTTCTTTATATTTTTGCAATCTTTCATACTTAAAAACTTCAAAGTTTTTATATAAGCAACTATAGTAGTAACACTTGATAACTTTGTATGTATATACACTTTAAATTATGTATAAAAATTACAAACAAATTAAGATAAAGATCAAATAAAGATCTTTTAACGCCATTTTTTTTTCCTAAGAATATCCAATTTTTTATGCTTTGAATAATTTTTAAATTCAAAATTTTTAAGTACACCATATTATATGCATCAATAAAAAAACAATCTTAAAATTGCGCATCCAATCAACTCTAATATAACTAATTTTGTCATATTTATGTAGTGTATGATGTTTGAAAATACTTTTATGTTATTTTGTGTAATTATCAAATCACCTTCTTCAACAAATTAAATCCTCAACCACTTCAATTGATTACATTGCTCTATATAAGGATTTAGTATATTCATATATGTGCACTTCATACAACTTAATAAGTAAAGATGAGACAATTTGACCTTTATACTACTATTGCATTTTAAATGATTTTCCTAGTTTATAAGACAAATGCCCCTTGTATTTGTAATATTTTGTAATATAATTCATTTTAATATGTTATTGCTAGCAAAAATAATATTGTAAAAGAAATTGATCTTTATTTGATAAATATAAAATCTATAAATCATCTTAAATTATAATGCATATGCTATGATTTTAGATAATACAATAGATTTTATATCATACTTGTTGTATAAAATTGACTAATAATTCACTATTTTCTTTTGATCTTCTAATTCTATTATAATCCTCTCTAGAAATTCTTTGATCCATGTTACATAGCAAATCATGAATACTTATAATTCCAAATTCATTTATTTTATTAAATGATTTATTTTTAAGGCTCATAACAACATCCTTAGGATTCTCAATTTTATGTTTATAAAAATAAATAATTGTGTGTTCTTCAATATTCTTTGTCAATATATCCTTGCAAAAAAAACATGCTATATCCAAAAAAATAACCTTTTCATCATCACTAAGGTCATTAAAATTAGGCTTTAATCTTTTCCAAATGTTATTTGAATTATAACTTATTGATACTCTTCTTAGTCTTTGCAAAGCTTGCTCTCAAACTCAAAGTCTTTTTTGTCCTTTCAAAGAAGAAACCACAATTTTAAAATTCAATAAATGTCCAATATAAGCTTTAACTACTTCTATAGATACTTTTTTCAAATATGATATATTATAATGTCCATCTTTAAAGGCATGTGTAGCAAATATTTATATATATATTTTTTTATTAACTGAAAGTAATTCCATTTTATCTTCTTTATTTATTAGGTTTTTTAGAATACTCTATTCATAACTAGTAGCTATCAATTTGCTTCCTTCCATATTGAATATAGAAATGTCCATTACTTGATGCAAATCCTCAATACTCATAACATTATCAAGTATCAAAAGATGATTTTCTTTTTGAAGTTGTTGTGCCAATAATTATTTTCTTTCTATAAGATCTTTAGCTCCATTGTCTTTATCCAATAGTTTCAAAATTTTATTCAACTCTATCAAATAGTTATTTTTTAGATCCTATATAATTATATTATGTAGACATGATGTACTACCAAACAAAGTTTCATCTATAACATTGTTTATAGTTGATACAGAGTTTTTGTTGGTACTCAATTTTTTATCAACATAAACTTGAAAAGCCCTCACCAATGTAGTCTTGCTTATACCTGGTATTTCAACCACACCAACCATATTGTTTTTTAATAGTTTCTTTTCTAACTTCATGATTCTTGATTATAAACTTGATTGGAGGTTTGTCAAATTGTTGCTAATCTATATATTAATTCAACATCAATTAGACATGGTTTTTTGTAACAATTATATTTTAAAAATCAAATTAGAATATTTTTAAGTATATATAAGTTTGTATGTGCATGTAAAGATAATACAAGTAGATAAATTATATCTTAAATTTAGACACAAAAATATTAATATCAAAGTATTGTAAATAAAATTTATACTTGAATAGATACTATTTGATCTATTGTCATGCCTATATTTGTAGTCATAAGCCATCCAATTTATAAATAAGTTTAAAAAAATTTGATGCATATTTGACATTTGTAGTATTTGAATGAAATTTAATAAAAAAATTCTTTGATATTTTAATGTAAGGATTTAATGTGATTGTTATATTCTTTGGGAGCAAATATTCTAATAATAAATTTTTTGTTTCTTTTAACTTTTCAAAAATTTCTTCAAATGAAGATCTTTTTGAGGACTTCTCAACAATCAAACACTCTCTAATTATTGGTGTAAGCCTCAAATCACACTTTATGTTTTTTAAGCTTTGTATTCTATTTTTTAAGTCTCTTAAAATATCTCTTTTTTAAAAAGTAATCCCTACTTTGCATCAAAATTTTACAACAAACTATTCCAAAGCTAAATATATTTACTTTAAATAGATTAATTTTTATAAATAGTTTATTTTTAGACTCTTTTGCTTTTAAGCTATATACTGCCATGTTCCATATTGTCCATCTCTTATTGGAACTTCATTGCGATTTATTTCAAGTTTGGAGATATCAAAGTCAATTAACTTCACATGTATGTAACCACATGTATTGATATTGTTCCCTCTAAAGTTCATAATTACAATATTGTCAAATTTTATGTCATGGTGAGCCACCTTTATATCATGGAGATAACACATTCCATTACTAATTTGTATCACATCAATTTTATTTAGCAATGTCATCTTTAAAAATTTATCATCAAATAACAATTATATAAGGCTTTTAGTACCCTTTTCTATACTAATTAAAAACTTTCCAATACCATTTGGTTTAAAATAACAACCACAATATAACAATATAACACCTTAATGATATATGGATGATTTAATCTTGACAAGTTATACACTTTTTTTTCAACAATGCTAATTTCATTGTAATGATTAAATGATATGTCTTTAGTGACACTTTTGAAATCCAACCATATTCTTTTAAATACTTCTATTGCTTTATTCTTCTTCAAAGTTTTGGGAATTATCCCATATATTAGATAAACAAACTTTCAAAGAAATTTCATTGTATCTAATGCCCTACTTTCAAATTGGTGAATGCAACTTTGCCATTATAATATATAATTAAACTTGAAGTCATTTGAATCATTTAATATTCCTTTTGCCTTGTCACACAACCTTTCATATAATTATTTCTTATCTTGCTCAATCTCATCCAAATCACATGGATCAAATTGGTTGTGTCTTCCAAGCTCCAAGTTTTCACATAACTCTATCTTTCTAACATCATAAATCATGTCACAAAACCACTTCAATTCCAAGAGTATTTCTCTAAATGTCTCTTTATTTTTCCTTTGCATTAATATAACTTCTTGCCAATCTCCAAAATAACTTGCCACCACCATTTTTGCCTTTGCAATAATTCAATATAAATCTTCCAATATTGGTTCCAAAATATGTGCATTTGATCTGACAATGCCTTTGACTTCTTGCCATCCTTTTTGTAAATTTAATAACAAGTTCTTACATTGCTTTGCATTAAAGGGCACATCTTTTCCACTTTGAATGTCTTCAAACCCTAATTCTAAGAATTCCTTGCATAAAGAAAGTTCCATGTTTTCCAACAAACAAAAACTATTATATTTATATGTACATGCACAATGAATTATCCATTAATATCCAAAATATTACAAGCCTTATATTTCAACACTAAATAAACAACTTGCATCAATTTTACACAATTATATCTCCTTACTAATGCTAAACATAGCAATGTGTGATCTATATCATTAAAACAAGATATATCTTATATTTTTAGACACAAGCTAAAGCAAGTGTATTAAATCCAATGGTAAAATCACCATTCAGAACCACCTCTCAAGCATTTGCACATCCCGTCTAACTTAAGGTTACGTTCCTCAAAATAAACAAATATATAAATTACAATTTTTTAAGTTTTTATTGTTTTTACTTCCTATCCACACTTTTTTTTAAAAATTATAATGAAGAAATGTTAAGACCCAACTTGAGATTCACACAAACACCTGAATTCAGTGTGAACCAAGAGATTAATCTGATCTGCAGTGTGACAAGAGCCTTTACTGAACCAGTTTTAAATAAACTAGATAATGTAGTGTAAAAAGGGCAACTAAGGAATTGATGCAACAAAGGAAAGTGGGGTGCACTAACCTTCGAATACGCTACCAGCTCCAAGACCTTCCTTTCTTCCTTGGTTCAAGCAGGCACCTCCTTCTCCTCGATGCTCCGCTTGTACACCGACTGTCCCCCGGCTCCCTTCCCTTGGTAATGGCGAAAAACCATCCAAAACTGTGTCTAACACCCTCCTTCCGCTTCGGAAATCTTTCTCAAAATTCTCCGCCTTCTAAGAATTCTCCGGTCGAACTGATGTGGGCAATCATACCCATCCCAGTCAAGCAATGACATGCGCATGGTCCATGGTTTTTGAGGATTTAGCACCCCACAGCAGAAAACGAGAGTCACCAATTCTGTTCCAACCTCCTCAGTCTTCCATGGACAAGCTGCGTCGATGCATGAACGACATCGGTAAGTCAGAATGTTCAGCTGACCCTGATGGCAGCTTGTCAAGAAGTCGGCATCCGGGCAAAGCTCAACTCATAGAAAGCCTCAAGAGACTTCAGAATGGCCTTCGTTCTCTCAGCTGTAGAAGGTCTGTCGGATGAACCCCGGACGCTGAGCCCAGGACGGGTTGCCCCACGGGCTGGGCTCCCTCGGCTGCTCCCCAGGCCGGTCTCCACCGGGCCGCCCTTCACATCATCCATGAATTAATAAAAATTGAACAAGAAATTATTATTTTACTTTTTCTGTTTTTAAAATCTGAAAGAAAAATATTTTAAAATAAAAAAATCTATTATTCAATGATAATTTTTCATCATTACATAATATAACTTAATAAAAGATTTTTTTTCCCTATAAAACCAATTGATATGAAAATATTACTATTTTAATAAAAATGAAATATTTGTTTGTTAGTATCAACCTATCTGTTTATTTGTACATACGATTTATTTCCATTTTCCACTTGAGATAGAATATGATTATAATTTTTTTAATATGCATTTGATATTAATTATTATTCTGATACTTGATATTGCATGATGTATAAAGTAGAAAAAGCTTTTTTTCTATCTTTTACTTCACAATCAGTGTAATTTATTATTTTATACAATTTTATATAGTAATTATTATTGATGTATTCCTTTGTTGTAATCTTATTTTATTAATGATTCAATATTACTTCTTTATTTAGATTTTGCATATGCTTATTTTATTATATTATTTATTTATTAACAACATTCTGTTTTAGTATTTCTATTTTTAATCTAAAATTATTCTCTTAGATTTTTATTTTATCATAGGATTTAAAGTATAAATACTTCTATTTTATTACATATTAGATATATATTTATTTTTAGAATATTTGGTAATAAATTGATTTGTATAAGTTGGCAAATAACAATTATACATATAATTTTGTCAAATGTGGTAGAGAAATGGAATAAAAATAAAAATAAACAAACATAAGTAAAGGCTTACAATTTTTTAAAATTGACTCAAAGAAATACACTGGTATTCAATTACAATATACAAAATGACATTAAAAGATGAATTTTTTAAATATTACATTGTATTGAAAAGATATGTAATAAGTTAAAATAAGATAGAACTTTTTAAAAAAAAATTCTTGTTGATCATGCCTAAGACGACTTAAAAGCATCTTGAATATAAATAAATAGTATCATAAAAATTTGTATTGTTTTTCATTAGAGGATTAAATAATAATATTAATAATATAATTTTTTTAATTAAATAAAATAGGAATAAACTAAAAATTATGATTTAATTTTTTTTTATAAATTTTAATAAAAGATGAAATATATTATTAACTAAAAACATTAAAAATCAATATAAGAAAAAAAATAATATAAGCAACTTTATTTTAAATTATTCAACTTTTCAGTTATACCATATCTTTATATATATATATATATATATATATATACTTCTCTTTAATAATATAATTAATATTGTATGTACTAATCAAATAAATTCTTATCACTATTGTTTGTTTTTTTATTGTAATTTAAAATTTAAATTATATACTTTATAATATAATAAGATTAAGCTTCAAATTGTTGTTAATTTATAAAACTTCAAGTTTGATATATGTTTTTTAGTTTCATATTATAGATAATTTTGATATTTTTAATGCATAATACATGACAAATTAAATAAATATATATATATATATATCATTTTATTTTTTAAATTCTAATTTCAAAATAAAAAATATATTTTTTCTAATTATTTTATCTAAAAATTAAATCCACAAGTTATCTTAATTTGGTCTATGATTAATAACAATAAAAAACCTAAATCCTAAATTAATTCTATAAAATTTCAATAAAAAATAAAGTTCTCATTTAAAGTAATCAAACATATTAACCTTGGTTTGGCTAGCATATATATATATATATATATATATATATATATATATAATAAATTTATTTATATATTTACATATTTTTTATTTTTTTCTAAAACATATAAATATAATATCTTGAGATTATATTAAAATCAAAATTGAGACATAAAGTACTACAAATGCTTAAATTCCTTACTTAACTAAGAATTTAAGTATAATTATCTGTTTTATAATATTTCACTTAATTATAAAACTTAACATCTAAGTTTTATAATGATTGTAATTTTATTTCAAAATTTATTTCAAATTTTTATGAAGAATAAATTGTTTTAGATTAACCACTATAAATACATCTTCTAATATATATCTTTTTTTCTTTTTCTCTTTTATAAATTTTTTTAAACTTCTAATTAATGTAGCATCCAATTCCATTTTTTATATTTTCTATATACTTCAAATCTTGTTAAATCATATATATTTTAAGTAAAACAAACTTTGTTTATACAAGTACTCTTAGTTTTATTTTTTTTAAAGAAATATTATTTTGAAGTTGTAAAATATTTTTAAAAAATACTAAATCTATAAGCAATGTCTTTATATGTGTGTTTAGAAACCGTAAAACTTGTAAAATATATTAGATCTATTATGTTGTTGAAAACACAACTAAATTTCATGTCCTCAGTCCAGATTTTTTGACCTACAAATTGTGATCAATTAAAAATTTTATGGTTTTTTTAAAAATTATATATTAATTTTTTAACTTATAAATAATAGAAATAAACATATGAAAAAAATTGGAGATAATAATAATAATAACAATAGATGTTTAATTCTACATAATTTGTATAATACAAAATTTATTATATTTATTTTGATTAAAATTTTAATAATTATTACGATTATTTTTATTTAAAATTTAAAAATATGTCATTATAATTTTGAATATTTGAGTTGTACATAAGAGCCAGATATTTAGAATTAAAAGCAGATATTGAAAATAGTATTGTGTGTTTATAACATATTATGGTTATATATATTAAAAAAAAGATAAATTTGTAAAGAATAAAATTTAAAATCAACCAACATAAAGAAGAATTATTGATATGAAATAAAATTATAAGTTAATAAACTTAAGTGATTCTTTAAAGGCTATGAAACCAAAAGAAATAAATAGTTGATACATTTTTTACATGGATGTGACAAGATTCCAAAATACACAAATGCAATTCACAATTTTAGAGAGTCTTGAAAAGCTGTAATTTTTTTAAAGTCTAAAATTAGAAATTGAGGTTTCTAATTTTAAAATTAATATTTTAAATTTTAATTATCAATCAAATAAAGTGATAAATTTTATTTTAAAAATCTCATATGTTTTATTTATCAAAAATGAGAAGATAGAAGATAAGTAAAAATATATCTAAGTGTTTGTTTATAATCTAAAATATGATATTCTTATGAATCAAAGGCACCAAAAACTTGTGAGGTTAAAACAATACTTATAGATTAGAAATAAAAATTTATTCTTTCAACATAAAACACAAATAATTAATGATACATAGTCTAAATTTTGACACATTTAAAATTATAAATAAAAAACTTAAAATCATATATACTGTATAAGTTCCTTAAATGTTTTCAAATAGAAAATTGATTATTTTTCATTATTTTTTTTTATTAGTTGCAAAAGAAATAATGCAAAATTTTCACTGTTCTATTTTTATTTCTATTATATATATATATATATATATATATATATGTACAAGTGTATGCACATATATACATATACAAACATAAAATTTAGACAAATTAGAGATGTGATTTTTTCTAAAATATATGTTAAATTAAATAAAAATTAAACTATATTTTTTTTGGTAATTTTTTTATAGTATTTTTTTACAATAAATCCATTATTTTTAAAAATATAGTGTAATTTTTATTTAATTTAACATATATTTTTATATAAGGTCGATCTGTAAAAATTGACTAGTGTGTTTTCTTTCAAAGTATTAGAATATTAAATTGTTTTTTTATTTACATATAAAATAAATAAAGTTTTATAAAAAATATTTTTATTTTTTAAAGAATTATCAGTAGTTGATTAGTGGATTTAAATGCAATTATATCATTTAACTTCTTTTTTTATTTTTTATTTTTTATATTTTTGATCAGTTTTATTTAGATACATGTAAAATATATATATATATATATATATATATATATATATATATTTATATATACATATATACATATTGATAAATCATTCTTAAAAAAAATGAGTTTTACTAGCAATATTATTTTAAACTAATAATTAATTATTAAAACACTATTTAAAATTATAAAACCATTTTTTTTAGCTATTATTATAGTAATATCCTTCTATAATAGATTTTTTTTTTTTGATTTTTTTAAAATTAAAAAAGATATTAAAATAATCTAAGTTGAATGAAGAAGTATTACTTCAATACAACTATTAATTTAAATAAAATCAAAAGACATAACTATTGAGATTCTCCTTTGGCTTAACTTTTTGAATACTTTTCCTATATGTCCTAGTAAAAATTATCTAATGATGTTTTTGTAATCAATTCTAAATTACAAGTCTAAAGAAATTTACTTCTCTAATTTGAAGAAGAAGGAAAAAAAAACTCTAACAAGCAAAAAAAATTGTGTACTTTAACAATTGTACCCTATGATAAAACCCTCGTGCCAATGTACATCTCACGTGCTTACTTAGAAGAGCCATAAAAATATTTATTTTGATATATATTTTTTAATATTTTATGTTTATTGCATGTATGTGTGTATATATATATATATATATATATATACACGTCATAGAGATGTAGCAATATGTATATTAAACAAAACACACCAATTTTTATAAATGAACCACTACATATATTTTATTATTTTAAAAATTGTCATATTCTTCTGTTAAAATATAATTTATTAAAACAAAATGCATTCAGTATCTCTTTATGCTTATATATTTTATTCTTTACATTCAATTATTTTTTAAGTTTTTGTTTTTTTTCTTTAATTTAATTTTTCTAATATAACGATTAATTTATTAATTTATGAAATATGTATAATTTTATGTAAACATGATATTTTAGATAAGTATAAATTTTTTATTAAAAAAGTAGCTTTATTTTTATATTTATGGATATTTTACAGGATCCATTTTAAAATATGCATAAATATTAAAAAAAAAAATTATGTTGGTGTAAACATAATGCATAAAATCTAACATATTTCATGTATATATAAAACATGATTGAGAACCTAGAATTAAATTTTTATAATAAATCTTAATTTTAAGTTAATAAATAAATAAACATAATTTAATATGCTACTAAAATCATCAAATATTAATTCAACATCTTGATATAATAGTAAAATTTTGTATTTAATGAATTAAAATAATTAAATATATAATTATCTATTTATTTTGTTTAAAGTACTATAAAATTGGGTTTTGGATTATGCAACTCAATTTTTTAAATATATAACAAAAATTTGTGATATGTGTGAATATTAGCAATATCAGTAAGATTATGGAATTATAGTTTTTCTATACAATATCTAGCATGTTCTTTTATGAACCACATTATATATTGTTTACAAGCTTTAAAAATAAAAAGAGATCTTATTTCATAAATTGCAATGCTGTTTTTTTGTTTAAATACTAAAATTCTACTTTATATTCAATCTAGTTAGTTTTGGATTACTTGTATTCTATTAGTTTTATTAATGTTTTTTTTTTGTTGTGTTTGCAATAATAAATACTAAAATTATTAAACAATAAGTATCAATCTTGATTTATCAAAAAAGGTTTCAACACTACATTCTCAAATCTAATTTACCTATGATATAATTTAGCATTTTAAAATTATACACTCGATTTGAATCTTTCAATTAAAACTTAAATACCTCAAAAAAAATGATAAGGCTCATTAACAGATAATATATGTTTACAATTGCAACTATTTTGTAACTGTACAAGTAAAAACTTTAATACACAACAGAATGAATACAAAAGCAAACATCAAAAATATTAAATGAAATTGATGAAATTTTGTCGATGTGAAGAAATTTTTAAAATAAAATGAGACATGAAACATACACGATGTAAATATTAGAAATTTGATGTGTTTATTATTGTACTGTGATAAAACTTAGAAAAATACATCAATAAATCATGAACTGTAATTAAAAGTTATTTATTTTGTGCTGTTGATTTTGAAATTTGAATTTGCAAAATATTTTATCATTTTACTGTGTCACACGCTTATTATTATTATTATTATTATTATGTAAACATGTTTATTAGACAAAAATAAAAATTTCAATTCAAAATCATAAAAGTAAAACTATCTTATCCCTGTTATTAATATTTATTGTTTTGATTCACAGCATATCATAAATTAAACACATTTTCTTTTGAAATAAATTATAGTTTTTAAAAACAATATGTATATTCGTCAACATATAATATTTTATTATTATCTTAAGATATTCCTATTATATTTATCTATATAGCTAAGATTGATTAAGTTATCTTTGATTTTTTATAAAATACTGTTTTGATTTTCTTTTCTTTTCTTAAAAAATAAATATTGGATAAGATTATTAAAAAAATGGAAAATTATGGATATCAAAATTGCAATTAATCTACTAAAGTAATGTTTAAAAAAATTTCACATAAAATTTTAATATATTTAAAATTATGGTATAATAAATATGTGTTTAAACTTTTTTTATTAGTAATAATATAATCTATTATTAAATAAATAAAATTTGAATTTTTTATAAAATAAATATATAAATTCTAAAATTATATATTTTTCTATTAAAATATAATATGAGCTATTGTTTTAAAGCATGGATATTTTGCAATCCTCCAAAGTTGCTTGTTAGTTATTTAAGAGTAGATGAGAAGAGAACCATACAAGTATTGGTGACAAAATATTTTATTGAGGTCATTAATTTGATCATAAGAGGTACCAAAATAGCCAAGGAGGGATACTAAAATATTCGTGTTATTTTTTTTTAAAAAAAATCTTTGTATTTTTTTCTTTTTAAAAATTTTTCAACTTTTAAAATTAAACTTTAATTATTCTATGATGTATTATAAATATAATTTAAAATATTTTTATAAAAAAAGAATATGAGAAGTAAAAAAAATAATTTCTATTCAAAAATAAGAATAAAATTTTGTTAAAATATATTTATTTCTATTCAATAATAAGAATAAAATACTAGTGAGGCCAATAAATATATTTTAACAAAAATTATTGCTTCTTATACTATAATTTATGTAATAAATATATATATATATATATATATATATATGAAGTGAACTTCAACAATAATCCCTGTGAACTTTTAATAAATAGCATTAATTCTATAAATTACATATACATGCACATGTAATTTAGCTACAAAGATTTATTTCTAATATCATAAAAGTTTAATTTTTGAATATATATATATATATATATATATAAGATACTAGAATCTAGAGTTATAGTTTAATCTTTTATTGATTCAAATTAAATAGTTCCAATGGCATATTAATCATATTTTCATAATTATTAAAAAATAACTCTCTTAAATCTTTCACGCTACCAAATATTGCATCTATTGACTTTAAATTAATGCATGTATTAAAATAGGTATTTTACAAGGATATTAGGCAATCAAATCCTTATGGTACCACCTCCAATTGCTCACAATTACTCATGGTCAAATTAATCAATAATACCAGTGCATGAAATGCATCACTTCTTGTTATCATATATTTACAATTTAGAAAACTTAATATCTCTAACTTTGATAACTTGCTTAATTCCAAGGGCATGGCAACCAAACTCACACAACTTTTAAACAATAGTACTTTCAAATTCTTCATGCCATCAAATATTGCATCTATTTTTTTCAAATTCATACAATCAAAAAAATCACTTATTTTTAGGAATATTAAGTGATCAAATCTTCTTGGTACTATCTCCAATTGCTCACAACCACTCATGTTTTAGTAGGTTAATGATGTATATGTAACATATTTTGTAATAAATAAAATATAAATATTATATTCTAAAATAAGCATGTATTTTATAATATTTTTTTATAAATAATATTAATTAAGTTACACCAATTTTTATATTAATTTATTTTATTATATATTTTAAGTAATTTTTGTAATATTTTTTTTAAAATACTATTTTTATAAAATAAATTATAATATCACATTAACTTTTTAAAATTAATAATTTAATATATTTTATAAAAAATAATATATTTTAGTATAGCATTTATATCTATATATATATATATATATATATATAATACAAATTTTAAAATAAGATATTTTATAGTTTTAAGAATATTTATTAAAATCTATTTGTAATAATTCAAAAGATAATGTATTTTTAATAATTAAATTGTGTTCTTTTTAAAAGTTAAAAATCTTATAAAAAATATATATACTAAAATAAATAGGATAAAATTATTGTAATTTCAACAACTTGACTTTAAATTTGACTACAAAACTTTATAGTTGTTTTTTTTATATATCACAGTAACCTTAGTTAATAAATTATTTTAATTAAAAATATTATTCTGTTAAATATTATCAAAAGATCAATTTATATCTTTCAAATGCAAAAATTATATATCTATGATTTTTTATAGGTATTACTAATACCACCATAGTTTTTACTATTGCCACCACAACCTGCTATCTATTTAATATATTAATTTAGTTTTTTTATTCTAATTTTAAAAATATTCTAATTATATATATATATATATATATATATATATATATTTTGGAAGATATATTTTTTAAAATCATTGAAAAAACTAAATAAATATGTTGAATAGGTAACAAGTTGTGGTGGCAATAGCAAAAATTGTGGTAACATTAGCAATATCCTTTTTTATTATAATATATTTATTATATTTTTCTAAACTTGTTAAAAAACTTGTTATTTCTTTTAAAAAAATACATATTGATTATGGTTGAAGCATAAATCTTAGTTTTTTATATTGCATCTATCTACTTCTTTACTTCTTTATGTATAATTTTGGTATTTGATTTTTTTATTCTACCATCTTAAAAATCATACAATTATTAAAAAAATAAACTATTGTAAGAAAGATTAATATAGTATTACCTTAAAAGTGAATAACATAAAATTTCTAAATTGTTGTAGTATTATAAATGAAAAGATATAGTATGTGTTCTATAAAAATAAAAATCAAATCACAAGATTACTTTAATTGGTATATTTAAATAATCAAAGATAATATTTAATCACTAAAACAATCAAACATAAAAAATTAAAACTAGAAATATTTTGAATTTAAATACATAAAGAATAATTAAATAATTATATCCAAAAAAGGCATAAAAATTATAATAAAATATTTTCAAAAAATATTCTTAAAATAATAAAAATGACATTATTCTTATTCCTATTTATATTGTTTATAAAACTAATAGTATGTTATTTTGATTTTTAAAATCTTATAACATAGATTACTAGAATTTTATAATAAAACCTCAATAAAACTTTTGAAATAATTAACTATAAAACTCTTATATGATTAATTTAAAATTTTTAAAAATATCTTCATTAATGCTTCCGAAGACTCTTGAAAGTTTAGAAAAAAGCATGAAGTTATTGTCTATGATTTCTTTTAAGTAAATTAGCTATAATAGAAGATTTGAGAACAAATTATACATAAAATGGAGCAGATAGATATTTTTTATTTAGATTTGATTTAATTTTTAATTTAAAGTGCAAATTATGTATTTACAAACAACTTTTTGAATCATTTACATGTGCATATATGTGTGTGTGTGTGTATATATATATATATATATATATATGTTTTTTAATAATTTTGATTTTATAATTAATCATGTATAGAAATAATAAAATATTTTTTAAAAAATATTTTATTATACTATTATATAAGATCTACCATATCAAATATTGTGATGCAAATTTTATGTCAATTATTCAATTCACAATTTAATTTTTTAAATTAATATCATTATAATTACAGATAATTGTTTCATAAGAAACTCAAAGCAATGTTCAAATGATTTCAATGATTTCACATACTACATAGAATAATATGACAATACCTAATAGTTATTTATTTATTTATTTTTAATTTACATATTTTATTATTTTATCATTAAAAAGGATTTGAAGACTAAAAATTATTTGTTATGACATTTATAGTTTTATGATATTTTTTTATAAAAAATTTGTAAATATAGTTTATCTTTAGAAGATATTACTTTATAATTTTGTCAATATTTCAAACTCAATCATTTTAATTTGGAAGGTGTTAAAAATATAGTCAATAGTTGAAATAAAAAAATACACAAGATTTAATATATAATTTTAATTCACTTTTTTTTAATAAATTATCAATATATTTTCCAAATATATTATAGTTTATGCAAAAATCTTATAAAATAAAAACAAAAATATTTTATTCGAACATTGTAAAAACTCAGCCATCAAAAAAGTCGAATCAAATCTCGAATTCCAAACACCACATAAAGCAAAGCTTTTATTATGCACTATGAGGTTCTGTTAACTCTCTATATTTATTCAAGAGCGAAAATAATATGATGGATGAATGATTAGACGCATGATCGACTGATTGATAGATGAATGAATGAACTTACAGATGGACAGAAATACGGATGTTAAAAACATGTGTATGAATGTCACTAATCATCCAAGAAGAGCCGCTAATTTGACCGCGTCCGGCGGCGGCGACTTGGCGCGAGTCCGTCATGACTTCTACAACCCACGAGAATTAAGATCGCGATTAGTGACGATCGATTGATCCTCTCTATCGTTGCTCCGCGACGAATTGCGAGGATTTCAAAGACGATGAGGAATGCTGTGGCATCGGACCACTTCGGTCACGGATTCCACTAGCAGCGGCACACTGAACCGCAGATGCTGCTCCAGTGCAGACAATGCTCGGCATCCGGCTTGACAAGGCCGCAGGGATATGAAATCCCGTCTTGCCGCACCGAAACACAGACGGCACCGATCAGTTGCAAGTCCACCGCCCTCGGAGGGATGCTCGTGTTGCTGCGCTAGAAATTCGGGTCCAGGGGCATCTGTTATCCCATGATGCCGTCTGAGCAAGTACGTCTTTCACCTCCAGCATGAGCTGTCATGACTATCCTGCTGCGCCGGAGCTGCGAGGCATGCCTTTTAATGGGCTCCGTTGCAATTACGAGCTCCTTGTCTTCGGTCTGTCTCACTGCCGACCATGAAATCTTGGCACATGTTAGGGTGTGGTGTGGGGGTTTCGGTGTTTTATGGGCATTCGACAAACATCCTGTTCGCAGTGAGCGTGAACAGTGGTATTGGCTATTTAACGCGTGGCTTGGCAGTCTGTCTATTTGAGCTCAGTTTTGTTAAAGCAAATATTCGTCATATTCGTCTAGAGGAGTGTTTAGTCGGAGGATTTGGAAAACGAATGGTACCTGCTCGGAGGTGAATTGACCAGAGTTTGAAGGCCAGCCTCCGGCATCGAAGTGTTGACATGACACAACGTTACATGATGATGATGATGATGATGATATATTTATATATATCTACACATTTGTATCCTTCGGGACAAGTGTTGCGAGAATGGTGGACAACTTGTGTTCACGGCCTGGAGACGAGCTGAATATTTGTTCAATTGGAAGCCTAAATGTAAGAGTAAGAATGCAACATCAGCGTCAAGTTTTCGTCAAGTGAAGCAGGGGGCGAGCTTGATGATAGCAATCAAGCGAAACTCAGAGCAATACTCACGTGAGTCCGACAGGTTGCGAGCCGTGGATTTGCTTTACCATCTGATAGGTGACAAATCAAATGTTTATTTCCAAGTAACATAGCATAAATCCTCACTAATCTGTTTGTGAAGGATTGGAATTCACTTGTCATTATTTCACAAGGATCAAACGGGAGGATAGAGCTTTACACCTCTGCTTTGTTGTGCGTTGCTGGTAGCCATGTTGGCCCTCATGATAGCCCCTTTACAAGACGAGAGCTCGGATTTGACAAAGCTTTTGGATCTAAAGACGTCACACTTGGAAGCGATTGTGATAGAGCCGCAGAATACGAGGCCAAAAATACACGGTTCACTTGGATTGATGAAGCATAGCCACGTATGCTGCGATCACGTGCCCGCTGAGCTGGACAATGAATGCAGCCTTATTAGCTACTTGCTCTTCAATCGATCCTAGATGTCCCAGGAAACCCTGTAGATCCATTCTGCAGGAGGACCACAACATGACGCATATTCCGTCGTATGTAAACAACACACGGCTTGCTCTGGACCAGGAGATGAGAAAACCTGCCGTTTCATGCCATTATACCTCTTTCGAAATCTGGTGAAGTTTGGACGCAATCAACTGTATCCGCATTTATTAATCTCTTTCTAACTCAGTATGACTCTCACATACAGCTTTGCACCAAGCCTCGCATTGCAATCTTTTTCTATATCGAGTATGCTACCACGTCATGTGCCAACAGTGCAGATCATTTACTGGGCCTGCCCTTCAAGATTGTGTCCACTCCTGTGTATTTCGGTTCAGGGCAAGGAATTTGTAGGGTGCACCCTGGTCCAGTGAGTCATAGAATGAGTCATCTGCATTCCAAGTTATCTTTACAAAGGTTAATGGCGTCTACTAGTATGAACCATCTCGCTTCACCATGCTGAGGCCTCAAAACTTTGCAGAAGTAACTTGCAGAGCTCCAAGCCGACTGGGCCCTTTTTCACACACTGAACATCACAAGTGCAATGGTGGCAGCCTATCTGGGCTTCTACAACATCAAGTATTTGCATGTTCTACAGGATACACGCAGGTAGTAAGACCGAATATCCATGCACTAATATTATTTTAATCTTTTTGCACATCCACTACCGCGATGCCAATCAAAACTGCCCGCATCAACGTCATACTCTTCTTTACTTCGCCTTGAATGCCAGATTGAAGCTACAATCGAAGTTGTGTCCAGGTGAGTACTCTTCTCACCGATGGAGACTCTGTCGAATGGATTGATGTTGCTTACGCCAAGCCAGGCATTACTGCAGGTGAAGGTGTTCGTGTGTAACATATCTCCAGAGGCGAAAACCCTGTCAAAGTCTTTCAGCAACCAGCTGCGTAGAGTACGTTGTTTCCTTCATCAAGGGACACAGGGATGTGAGGAATCCTTTGTACGCTGTGACAAGCTTCCACAGCTGCATCATAGATTGATGAGCCCGCTTGTGGATTTCTTCTACAAGCCAGATGATTTGAGTCGTTTAAATGAGACGGTTCTTCTGACTTGTAATCCAAGTAACGTCCACAAGCGTGACTTCTTTGATTTTCGTCTTCTTTCAATCCTTTCCTTCTTTCTTCTTCTTCTTTGAACATCAGACCTTTGGAATTGAACCGTAACTTAGAATAAGTCTTTCTTTCATTACGAAAAAATTTCACCAGATAGATTGCTACATTTCTTACAAATCCCATTGACGCTAGCTTTTGACGACAACGGAACGCTCCTAAAGTGCGGCTAGCTTGTTCATACATATACTTGCACGTGGTGCCAAACAATTTGGACGAGATCCAGACCCTCACCATGCAACAGCAAGCAGGCAAAAACATTGGTTCACGGATTTATGTGGGTGCTGGGTCCTGCCAACTTTACCGTGCAAGTAATCGATTTAAAAACACATCAGGAAGCATGACGATTGCATGTGCATACAGAAATCATCACACAAGGAAAATTGCGAGAAACATGTACCTCCCTCCTCCTTGGTCTCATTATTGATGATGACTGGGGGAAACTGACAAATGCGTATGATTTTCCAGCTCGAGCCGAGATCCGTTCGGAGAATCCGGACCCAACACCGCAACTCCCAGCGAACAGGGGGTTGTTCACTGTACACGAACGGCTTTCAACGCCGACATAACGGAACGGGGTTACATGCACCCAACATGCGAGCCAGCATCCGAGCCTCCGGGACCGAGCCCCGAAAGCATTCGCATCGCTGAAGATGCATCAGCTGATCGTGCGGCAGGTTTTCGATCACCATGACGTGGATCTGTCGCCTGGGTCGTGATCCTCGTGTTCCCGCCAGTCGCATGAGTACACCTCGTCCTGAATCGTAGGAGTCCTTTCCGACCCTATAGTTTTTTATTTTTTAATTTTTTTTACAGTATTTGTATAAACATATTTTTCCCGTTCACGCAGATCATGAAACGGCGAAGGTCCGATGCTGGAACCCATACACATCAGATCTGGGCCTCACGTCGTCTTGTGCCCCGGAGGTTGCCTTAAGGATCTACCAACTGCACCGCATGAATTCGCATAACATGATAAGCATCTGTCTGATATATCATCAACGACAAACACTACCGACACGGGCTAGACGTCGATCGTTGACAAAGCCCACCCAACTCATGGCTTGCGTTGAAAAGGGGGGCTTGCCGCTTTTTGCTGCGATGCAATTAGTGGGGCTCAGATTCCAAGCCCTTTTGCTTCGATGGCTTCCTTGCTTCGTTCGCTTGGACCAGTTGCCGTGCTTCTGGACCTGCATCGATCTCGGTCGCTTCTAATCCATATCTTCACCGCTCTCTTACATTTTCTTCCGATTCCGTCCCCACAGTTCTCCCCCCCTGGCATTCTGATCCATGCTGTAACATGCCGATCGACGCCGAAGCACACTGATCGCCGCTAAAACGACCTGCTCGACGACGCCGAAGCACACTGATCGCCGCTAAAACGACCTGCTCGACGACGCCGAAGCATGGTTCGGCGAGTTTCTGTGCACATGTTGTGTAGCGATGAGCTTTCTCGACATGTGATTTCAGCAATTGTTGGTTTAAAAATCCAGATTTAATTAAACAAAACAGTAAATTATTAACAACTATAATGCTAACAATTAGTGACTCAGTTGGATAAGTATGATGTGGTGTAGGAGGATGTTGGCGGCTTGAAAGTTTCTTTGGTCAAATTTTTATTATTATTATTATTTATTTATTTATTTTAGTTTTATTTTGTGTTGAGGGTTTGGTTGAATGTCATGAGTGCTGGAATCTATTGTTTGAGTTGATTGAATGTATTGAAGGTGTTGTAATAATAGTTGGTTTTGCTTGAGGAATATTGTATTTTGTGTCATGGTTGTAATTGTTTGATAGTTTTATTGGTTCTAGTTGATTTTAAATGATTTTTTCACTTATTTTGGATTTTTAGATTTATAAAATTTCTTGATGAATATTAATTATGTGGTAATATATCTAAATAATGTTAGTACAATAAATTAATGTAAAGATTAGAAATTGGACTTAACTTGCACACCAATAATTAATGTTTTGTTAAATGTTAAGGAAGTTGAAACATGCATTTTAAAAAAAATTAATGTAGTTTGGTAATTGGTAGTATGATATATAGTTATTTTATATAATTATAATTATATATATATATATATATATATATATATATATATTATTGTTATTATAAAGAATCATATATTAATAAATAAAATTAATCAAGTATAATATTATGACAAAAATGTTCAATTTTTTAAAAAATAATTTGAAAACTTTCAATAAACATTGGGATATAAACATCAAAATCATGTAATAATTGTTAAATTTCATAAAAATGATATATATATATAAATAAATTTTGTGACCATCTATCTATACATCAAAGTTACATATATATAAATATTAATTCAATAAATAAATTTTCAAATTATTTACAAAATATGTGCATGTCTTAAATATAAAAATGAGAATTTTACAAAACAACTAATTTTTAACAAAGCATTTCATTTCTTGAGTAAACATGTTGCAATCCAACACAAGTTCAAATTAACAGTTGGGCATATTTTCTTATCTCCTATTTGGATTTTGATAGGTTCTGAATGATAGATTGAGTTATAAAAAGTGAGAAATATAATAAGAGTAATAGTCAATGGTTTTGGACCTGAAATGATATTGTAAGAAAATACATCTGAAGGTTTTTCATTAAAAAAAATAAAAATTTCAAAAAAAATTATTATGTCTGAAATAGAAAAAATCTTTGAAATCCAATTATTTCCACAAAATAAAATAAGTTATTTATTGTATTTTTTTTTATGTTCTTCAAATAATGATTTAAAACCGTTTGAAATTACACTTATTTATCTGTCAACAAACATTTATGTGATTAGATAGTATAGATGTATAAATAAAGTGTTCAATGATGAAGAAAATGCGTGTTATGAATATCATTAAAACATAATTTAAAAGTTTCAGAGAAAGTATTAAATCTTCAACATGTACTTAGTTGCTTTGATGATACATAACACAATGCTGCTTTAATAATTGTGTACAAAAAACTAGCACAATTAGTTATCCAAAAAGATAAACACTCGAAAGCAACAACAAAATTGTTTTTGAGTCAAAAATACGAACAAATACCGTTAAAGTATTTCAGTATAAAAATCTATAAAAATCAAAGATCACTCCAAAAAATTATAAAATAGAATGAGAACAAACACACTCTCTGCTATTAATAATTGAATGAACAGTTGTTGTACACAAATGAAGGCACAATCATCAATATGTATATGTATATATATATATATATATATACCTGTTGTGTGTGTGTGTGTGTGTATACACAGTGAATATTCATAGTACACCCTGTGAATTACACATCTTACTATCGATGTGACACATCCTGCATATTAAACCTACGGTGAAGTTACAAAAATAAACTAAAAAAACAAAGGAACAAAACAGATAAATCACTTTTACTACACTCTTAGTCGAACAGAATAAGAGTTTAAAATCTGAAGAACAAGACCTATCATAACATATAGATAGATAGATAGATAGATAGAAGCGAAGATCCAGAATCCTGAGGCAGTGGACTGTATTCGAAACAAAAAACACGGCTCATGCTCAAAAATTCAACGTCGGAAGAAAGCGAGCGTTAGAATTCTGCATCCTGCACAGAATCCCGCGGAGACCACAACAATCATGTGCAACCACAACCAAGCCCAGTTGACTGCAGTCCATACCATGGCGACACTAGCTCCAGATCTATCACGCCGGAAACATCATGCACTAAAACCGTGCAGTAACAGAAAAACGGAGAAAAACAAAGTAATCAAACAAACAAACAAACAAGAAAAGGAGATCCTCATTGATACCAGAGGTAAACTACGCACCTGGGTGGCGATAGAGATTCAGTGCAGGAAGAAGATAAGGAAGCCCGGAAGAGACCTTGCACAACTTCATCGGCGCAGGATCATGCAGCAAAGGCAGGGAGAAGGATGAGGAACCCGAGTCGACGAGGCGGTTGTCGATCACCGCTCGCTGATGCTCACCCCGACGGGCTCGACATGGTTCCGCGCTGTCGGGGTCAAAGTGGTGAATCGCAAGCTACAGCTGCCATACAATCATAAACCCGGGGGATATTCGAGTTCGTATCATCGAACGAGACAGAATCCAATTAGGAAGGTGCGCCCCATGAAGTGATCTCAACCACGACAAACTCACCCAACCTGTGAGGGAGCGAGGACAGCCGAAGGCGACGGTTGGGAGAGAACCAGCTGATGGCGCACGGCGAGCGGCAACAGCCACACGACAAAGGTGCGGTACAGGCAGCCGACCCGCAAGCGACTCGGCGCAGGACAAAGCGGGAGAGTGCGATGGCGGGTTGGCGTGGGTCGGGGGGAGTGGACAAGAGCACTCACTCGCATCTGCATGGCCCCACTGCCACCACCACCCACCACCACTTCCTCTAGCTCTTCCTAGACAAAGTAGTAGGGGGGTTGGGGGGGGTTGGGATGGCTTTTTGTCTAGCACTCCCGGCAGTGAGCAAGATTGCGATAGCGAAGTGGCGCTGGGTGTAAAAACAACGAGCTCGTTGACATGGGGCATCGCCCAAATCCTTCCTCGCAGCAGCAGCCGCAGCCCCATGGGTGCATGCAGTGCGAGGGGGACAGGAGGAGTAAAGCAGGTGAGTGATGCCGACGGCTTGATTTGTCGGGGATGTGCATTATCAACCGCGATCTCTATCGTGAGCTGTATGGCTCTGTCACGCACTCGCGATCTCCGTCCACACTTCAGCCTCCTCCCCCTCTCTTCCTCTCCGCCCTCGGCCCCGAGCTCCACCACCTCCTCTGGGCCGGCCCGCACCCCCGCGCTCTCCTCCCCGCTTCTGGATGAATGTTTCTGTTCGTTTTTGTTGAATGATGTTGTTGTTTGGATGAGCGGTGGATGGCGGCATGGTCAACCCTCATCTACAGTTTCCACAATGGTACCTCGATTCTTGTGTTTTTATTTTGCTTTTACTTTTTTAATATTATCATTATTATTTTTTTTTATTATTATTATTCTTGCGTGTTCTTTTCTTCATCTGAAAGTTTCATGTAGAGTTTTATATGTTACTTGTGTGAGTCTTGTTAATTAAAAAAAGGGTGATTGTGTTTGTTTGTAAATATAGTTGTTGCCAAAGTATTGACATTCACAATGTATAATTATAATTATTTTTTGATGATTAATGATTGTGATAAGAAAGATTTTTTTTTTTTTTTGGAACTATTGATGTATTTTTTGTTAGATAAATATTGATATCTATACATACATACATACATACATCATGCATGTTAATTCTTTTTGTATAATAGAAAATATGAAGGTATATCAACAAAGGCTTAAGAAAAAAAGGAAAAAAAAAAGAAAATTAAGTTAAACTCTACAATTTATAACATTAGATACTGAAAGCTTACATCTATATATAAGAAAAGTTTATAATTTTCAAACAATAGCAATAATGATAATTTAATCAATTTGTGATTTTAGAACAGTACATAGGGTTTTGGAAAGAACTATAACCCAACACATTTAACAACACCTTGTCTTCTACCAAAAAATCCTACAAGAATTTTTGTTGGAATCTACTATAGAATCAAAAAGAATAAATGAATATATATATATGAAATGTTTCCAATTTAATATGTGGATTTTTATTTCCTAGGATGGGTATCTACCTACACCCCTAAGAACTTAAGCACCACCTTTAGATCTAATTTGTATTGAAAATATCTAAAATCACAATACCATCAATTTTCAATTGAAATGACCAACATCCAAGCATTCAAGTAAAAATTATGATTCTAAATATATTGCAAAATTAAACTCAGGATGTGGAATCAGTTATCATATCAAAAATTTTAAATGTTGGAATTGTCAACTTAAAACCACACATTGCAACATATGCAGTAATTTATCTAGAAGCTACACAAGTGATCTTTTTTGAACCAACCTGGACATTGTTGGCCTCATTTGACAATACATTTAAGCTTTAAATATCAGAAAATAGCCAATGAAAACTGTTTTATATCACAACCACCAATTTAATTAGCATTTGAGTTGTAGTATTTTTACTTATGTTTGCTCATGCATGAAATGAAATTTTAAATGAACTAAAATAAATTTAGTTATTATCAAGCAGAGATTGTGTCTGCATTCTTACTTGTAAGATCAAAAGGTTTTGCTGTCCATTGTTTTATTTAATTTTCTTAATGGTCAATCTTCTAGGTTTTAAGATTTAAATTAATTGATTAACCAAACAAAAATCTCATACTCTTTTCTTTTTTCTTTTCTTTTCTTTTTTTTTAATCGAAAAAAGTAAAAAAAAAAAGGATTATTATATATTATAGTAAATGATAAATTCTGAATTATCTGATAAATTCTGAATTATCTGATAAATTTTGAAATTCCATTCAGATTCTTTATAGGTTCATTGATAAACCATCAAAATTAGTAATATTCTGCAAAAAAATTATCAAGCATCAAATATCATTTTCTCATTTGTAATATCAAGCATGCTGCGTATCAATACTAGTTTGTAAAAACTGTTTTTCACTTTGCAAGTTTTTCAATTGAATAAGTTTATTGTAAAATATAGTATTCTCTTAATTTACATGCTACTGGAAAACTGGAGGGATTTTTTTAATAACCCACAAGGTATTTTAAATACATTAATCATAAGAGGATTATTTATGAATTTTATGTTATCACAAGTTTCAGTATTGTTATGTGTTTTTGACGAATTAATAATACTGAAATTTTATGTTTAACATTGGTGCACGCCCACACACACACACACACATAAACAATCACATTTTAATATGAAATATGAAATTTAAAATATATCCAAATGAGCTAAAAATCATGATTTTCGATTTATATGTTTCCTTACATAAACATTAAGTCTACTAGTGAAATTTAAAGGAACATATTGGTATAAAACATGAACAAAAAAATCCAGTGTTTTTGGTATTTATTTATTTATAAACAATACATTAAAGTAAAATATAAATTTAGAATATGCGGATATGAGTGGTCAAAGTTTTCAAATCTAGATTACACTTCTTGTTCTTTTGGATAAAGTAAAGCATCCATTTATGTGAATAGTTTACACATTAGAATAGAAATTTATATCACTTGATCATATTATTACGTTATTATGATGATGAATATACAATTATTGTAAATTAATGTAGTTTTCAGTATTTACAAGCATTGAAATAAAACTAGATTAGATAGCAAGTAGAATTAGTGCCACACAAAAAAAGTTGTGTTGCAATACAAACAAATCAAATATCATATTTCAGATATTGAAGTCACTTTAAAAGTTGGGTGGATTCATCAAAGTCAAATTATTTTCCTTGAGTGATGTCCCTTCCACCACACTTCTTTATCAAGAGTGAAATACAAAAACCTTGCTATTAATGGAAGCCTCTATAATAAAGGAAGAAGAAGTTAGAAGAGCAACAATGAATAGTAAGAAGAAGAGGGATCAAAGTACAAAGTTGGAATGACCAAGGACCACCAAATTCATGCAATTTATATGTGTGGGTGGAGCCCTAGTGAGCATGGCCAAAGCCCATTCAAAATAGAACACAACCATCTTCTTCTTTATTGTGCAAAACATCTCATTAAAGCATGCTACCCTTTCACTAAAAGAAGAAAAAACTTACTCCAACCTCTTCCTACTTTTTTGGCTTTGTGTCACTCTTGAGTCCATCATTTCTTGGACATGTGAAGGGACTTAGAAAGAAGAAGGAAGCACAACAAAACACTCACCTAAATATATATATATATATATATATATTGAGGTGTCATTGTGGTTGAG
This sequence comes from Physcomitrellopsis africana, assembly GCA_036785485.1. Lineage (NCBI taxonomy): Eukaryota > Viridiplantae > Streptophyta > Bryopsida > Funariales > Funariaceae > Physcomitrellopsis > Physcomitrellopsis africana. Next base: position 87,125 of record JAWRVF010000750.1, read on the forward strand.
ATGTTGTTTGATGCTCTTGAGGAGCAACAACCAAGATGAGCAAGAAGTTTTTGTATTTTTGAAAAAAAAAACTGTGTTGGGAACAAAGGAGAAGTTGTGGTTTCTCTTTTTGGTGATGATGTGTGTCTCTTTAGGGAGGTCAATGTTTCTTTTGTGTGTTTCTTAAGTTTTGGCTTGTATGCAACCAATAGCTTAATCCATCATAGTTTCATAAAGTTATTAATCTTTTTATTTATTTGTTTTATTCATTTTGGCAATTAGGAAAGAAAACTGATGACCAAAAATCACCAAGACCTAAACTTCGTAGATGTAATAAATAAATAGAAGCTTATGATTGATGATGAAACTCACTTTCATCATTGCCTTGGAACTTATTTATGAAGGTGGGAGGGAGATTTTTTCCTGCTTTTTTAGAAAAAGAAAAAGAAATAGGCCTGGGAATAATATTGCAAATTGTGAGATCCATTTGCTAAAAGAGGCAATGTATGTGGCCACAGAATGAGCTGGTCTTGACACGTGGAATTTAAGAAGGGCAGAAATTAACGTCTAACTTTAGTCCATCACAAAATAAAAATGAATTCGCCTTCAAACCCCTTTTTGAGTGTTTTCTTCTAAAAGTCGTACCCTCATTTAGGCATTTCTTTTTCTTCCCCATCTTTTTTCTTTTAGTTTGCTCTTGTAATTAAAGGTGAAGCAATCGATAAATTTAATGGGGGAGGAATTATGAGAGTGGCCCACAGTAAGTGAGGGGGGGGGGGGGAAATGTGAAAGCTCACCCTCACATCCCCAAACGGGAAGCTTCGTAGCCATTGCAAAAAAATAAAAAATAAAAACAAAAAATAAAACCCATCATGAGCCACATACAGGGTCTACATATCAAGCCCCTGGCACGGCCAGAGCTCCACCCGTTAATTTTAGCTCACGACCCGGTGGGAAACAGCTCTCCTGGAATCCGTCCCTTAGCCCAAACCCTTACCCCCACATAAATGCCAACCTAATCAAAACTAAAGCTTGGACTAATCCAATAGCCTAATCCCGTGTCAGAATCCCCCTGTTTAGCGCTAATCCTATGATTAGCGCTAGTGGGTGGGACTAAGCTAGCAAAATGGGCAGACAAGTGTAGCAGAATGAGCAAAAAAGGGCAGACAAGTATGGCAGAATGAGCAAAAATGGGCCAAACCCTAAAAAGGACGAAGCCAGTGGAAAAGAGGGTCTAAAAAGGCAGTCAACTTTCATCTACTCTCGTCGTACCGTATGATGCTAACGGGTACGTCGACAAGGGGCCGAGGAAAGGTTCCGGCTTCCAAGTCCTGAGAATCGAGCTGCGAAATTGAGGTGCGAAGCGGAGGTGCGGAGCTGAGGTGGCGAGGAGGGGGGAGTATTAATTCAGGGGCAAGGCCACACTATACAGGCCCAGGCAAGGGGACAGCACAGGGGAAGAACCGGGAGGGAATCCGGGGCCGGGGTTAAAGCATGTCGCGGGAGGCCCCTGCCGCCGTGTCAGGCCACCAGTGGCAGGACCTACCGCGATGTTGACATGGCGGCCAGCCTGACTATAGAGGCCGTGGCTCCGGCAGCTGGGTGCTTGCTATCTTAGCCGCTAGCCCGTGCTGCGAGGCCTGGATGCCGAGAACCTGGATGAAGCGGATGAGAGCTGCAGCAGCAGCAGCAGCCTGCCTGCCTGCTTGCCTGCCGTGCGAGCGAGCGAGCCAGCGATCTGGAAAGCCGCCCCCGCGCCTCGCCTGGTTTGCTGCGAGGCGAGAGCCTTGCATGCAACAACTACAACATGGTAAAAAAGCAACCAACTCGCTCGCTCTTGCTGTGTCGCCACCGCTCGGGGCTTGTTTGTTGACGGTTTGCTGGTGACAGGCGTCGATTGTTGCCGTGTACTTGTGAGCGATTTGGTGACTCCTTTGGCTCCAATTCCCCCCGCGTTGGCTTTCTGTGCTGGTGAGGCGCTTGTCGAAAGTCTTCCAGTCTCGTTGTTTTGATTTTTGTAGTTTTCCTGAGAGCGTACAGATGGACTATAGGAAAGTGATTTGAGTTGAGTTGACGTGATTTGGTCATGGTTTGTAGCTAGAGGAGGAGGAGGACGAGGAGATGGAGGGGATGGGAGGAGGGGTTGTGGTGGCAGATTTGGTGACTTATTGATGGATTAGACGTGACGTGATTTGATTGATGATCAGTGATGTCTGGTGGGAACTCGAGGGTGTTTGGTGGACAACGGTGGTACCGGAGGAGGGTCGGGAGAGGCGTGAGAGCGAGAGAGAGAAAGAGAGAGAGCACATGGAGGTTCTGATCTGAGAATGGTTCCTCCACTTCCTGGAGGATTCTGGAAATCTATAGCAAATTCCCTCCTCCCTGGGGATTTGTCATAACCTTCTTGTGGAGAGGCGCTGTGGAGATTTCTTAGTTTGATTCTAGGCGATCCGCCTTGGTGTTGGAGGTTGACACATTTTCTTACGACGGCTGTTTTTTTTTCCTTGTTATTTTTCCCCTTGGAATGTGAAGATTGATTCGACGTCAAGCGACTAAGAGGCCTTTGAAACGGTGGTTGTTAACTGTTCCGCTGAAGCTGTGCTATATTATCCGATTTTGGAATGCCGGCGCTGTGGAGGAATTGAATTGCGAGATTGAGTGCTTTTGTGATCATGCGGTTTCTGAAACGTCTTCGTCGTTCTTTTTGTAACGGGCTTTAATCTTCCGGTGGTTCACCTTCTCCGAGGACCGTCTTGGCACTCAAGGTTTTTCGAAGACCTTCTCATCGTCTTCTTCCCCTTGTACTAAAATTGAAGCTGGAGCTTGGATGTAGTGATGCTATGAGAAGGACCGGATTCTTTGTAGATAGCACACGGACCCCGCGGGATTTTTTACTGTAGATTTTCTTTTTTTCTTTTTTTTCTTTTTTTTCTTATTGTTTTTTTTGTTGGAGAATGACAAATGCAGAGGTTGGAGTGTGCCAGTTTGTAAATTTCTTATGATTCAGAGTACGCTCTTCTTTTCACGCAGTTCGTTCCATCACAGGAGAGGATAGAGTTCACGTCAAGTTGTGACTAATCATCACGGCTTTAAATTATCTGGTGCTCGAAGCATCCCAGTGTGTAAGCCCATTGGATGGGAAGCAGATCAAGAAACAATAGGGGACAATTCTTGAGGAGTTTTTCCAACTCCTCGGAGAAGAAATGCCAAGCGTGGCAGCCGCTGCCTTAAATCAGGACCCCGAAAATGCTGCCATGGTTATGAATGACGGTGAAGACGAATCTTCTTCAAGCAATGCCACAGTCAGCCTTGACTCCAAAATCTGGAACAAGTTACCACCCGAGCTTTTAGAAAAAATCCATCTGTGTTTGCCTCTCATCAGCCTTGTCCGATTCCGATCCGTCTGCAAGGCCTGGGACCGAAGCGTCTTCGACGAAGGGTTTATCCAAGTGCGGAAGCAAACCGTGTCTCAGAAGCCATGGGTTATCGTCACTACAACAGCGCTCTCCATGTCTATGTATGATACAGGCGAGTGTCCACGTCCTCCCCCTAACCCTCGATCAACTTCTGCATTCTTATATTTCTCTTCTCTCTCGTGCTGTATATGGAATCGTGACTTAGCAGCCGCAAAGTTTGTCTCAGGCTCTCGCTACTCTGACATGAATGTGGTGCCCGGGATTTAACTGAAACAGGTGACGAGACATGGATTGACATTCCTATCCCTTTCAATGCAAGCAAAGTGCATGTTGTAGCAGCGGCAGGAGGCTTGCTGTGTTTCTCCAATGCCTGGTTCCAATGGCCGGGAATGTACGTCGGCAACCCGGTGACCAACCGGTGGCGTCACTTGCCCCCTATGAGCACCTTCCTCATCATCACAGTCGGCATGGTATACTTTGACGACACCCAGACCTTCAAAGTGTTTGTCTGCGGCCGCCGCGAAGATGACAACCTCATTACCGAGGTTTACGATTCAGTGGAGGATAGCTGGACACCGGGAGGGCTGCCGGCTGCATCTCGCAAGTATGGTGGCGACACTCTAGTGTGGCGTGATGGCGTCTTCTACTGCCTCACATTCCCTTACAGCACCCTGAACCTCATCGCCTACGACCTTGCCAAAGGTATCTGGTTCGACGTTCCTGTGTACATGCCGTCAGCCATCATGTCCCCCAACGTCGTCGCGTGCCATGACAAACTTCTGCTGATTTATGCAATGGAGGCGGAGGAAGGACATTTTGTCATACGGGTGTCGGAGCTAGACTTCGATATCTACGAGTGGGTGGAGGTCGAGAGAATGCCTCCTCAAATGTGCCGAGAATTCGAGAATCTGATGGTGCAAACGAAGCCGCTGTGTTGCTTCAGCACGGGGGATTTGATTTTCTTCACGATTTCAAGCAACACTACCTATTATCCTGGCGCTGTGTTCGACTTGAAGAATCGGGTGTGGACGTGGTGGCCGACAGCGGGCTTCCCACCTCACCTTCCTGAAGTTAACATGGGCCGCACCATCGGGTTGAGCTTCGAGCCCCGATTGCATGCACTTGTCTGAGCATGTGTCGAAATCATGTGGATATCTATTGAAGTCATCCTTGAGTGAGAGCCACCATGCAACGCTGGGGAGTTTAAGCCCCAAGACTTGCAACATTACTTATTTTTTTGAGGATTTTGGGACAGCGAAGGTGATAATCGCGGAAAATTAACGAATCCAGGATTGAAGAGTGTCTTGTTATTGGTGAAAGCTGTGCCGCTGAGAAGTATCCGGGAGCCTGGTTGATCTGCCAAGCAGATCTCCTCTTTTTAGTTCAATCTTCTTTGATCCAATATTTGGTTTAGGGCCCAAGTTTGCACTTGATTTACACTCAGGACGGTCTACACTTGTCAAACGATAGAGAGGTTGTTGAAGCTCGTTGTTACGGAATTAGCTGAAATTACTAATCCTTTTCCCATGTATAGTGTTTTCTATGAAACGTTGTAGTTGACAGGCAGAAACTTGTGCAAGGCTTCTGCAGGCTTCTCCTGAACAGCACTGTTGGAAGATGCATCAGTTTCTGCCCTGTTTCAATTTGGTGGTACTTAAGATGTGTTGAGTATTAGTTTTCCCAGGGAAACTCTATCAGCGTGTTTTAAGCTTCAGTACCTCATCTGCGTACATGTGAATACTATTAAATTATTGGAAATTTGTGGCAATTGACAATATTCGCATTGTGGTTGCGGTGGAAGATCAAGCATAAGCTGCGGGTTTGTGGTCCTGCATCACACTAGTTCCCTCTGATCAGCTGCCGTGATGCGCATGCATGCACAGTGTTAATTCCACACAGTATCAAGTTCGCCGTATGTATGTCATCCATTTACTGTGTTACGACAGCATTTCTCGAGTTGTGTGAGCAAGTTAGGTGCCTAAATTCAGCTGTCAGAGAACCCCATCCAGAAACACAACAAGCGTCCAACAGAAACAACCGAGATTTCGTGTGCATGCCACTGTATCCACAAAATCTGCACTACCGGTATTTTATACTTTATTGGTCGGTGTACCTCTTTGTCCAACAATGTAGCCGATTGTCACCTACGCGGTAGCTCGAGGTTGGGATTTGAGACTACAAAGGAACTTGAGATTCTAAACCCAGAAACTTCATTGCATTGATTAGAGAGACTGTTGCATCAAAGATGAGAAACCCTCTGACCTTGTAGAACAGATTATTATCCGTTCAAAAGCTGGATACACTCGTATGCTGATTTTTGTTGACATAAGAACACCGCGTCACAAAATATGATCTGCACAGAAGCTACCCTTCAAAATCTCAGAAATTACACGTTCAATTTCACCTACTTCGCTTCACCAACTTCTGCGTTAAATGGGATACCTTGATCTAAAAATAACTTGGACACTGTCAGACACACCAACTTTTGCAGATCTGACACATGCTCAAAGTGCATCAAAGTAAGATGACTTCTCTATAGTTAAGACACTTCCAAGACGCTTGAAGTTTTTAGAGGTTTACACTAAAAAACTGTAATTCTGCGTGTACGTAACAAACCCCCTAATGCTGTCAGCAAAGCAAGAATGTGAAAAGATCTTCCTGGTTAAAAACGCACCCTTTAATAGCTGGAATTTGGGGCTCTTTCAAATAAGAAATGGCAAACACCTCTTCTTTGTGGCTGCTTACTCTTTCTAGAATGCACAGTTTACTCAGATCCTCCGATTGCGGTAGCCTTATGAATTGTATCTTCGTCAAATTAAGACTCGACTTATTCCTTCATTTCCAGAGTGAGCATTTGGTGCCTCGTGTTTTCTTGCTTGGCCTTCAGCCAAGTGTAAGACAGATAGGATGATCCCTGCCTGGCAACTCATTTTTTAGATTACCGGTGATCCTCGTACTACACAAGAGGAAGGCTGCAAAATGATCTAGACATAGAATCAAACACTTCAAATGCAAGAGGAGTCGCTGGATAAATTGGCATACTTGAGACAAGGTTCATTTGCTGAAGATTCAAAGTAAATGCGGACAGATGCATTACCTGAAATAAACGTGTTGTCCTAGACACAGAAACGTGTTCCGACTTTGGTAGATCTTTAAAAGAACTTTTTCTACGGCCTCGATTACAGGTCGAGTATTTGCAACGTAGACAATCATGGAAATAGGCCTCATGACATGTCGCAGTGCCATTAGTTTAAGAACAGAACATGCAAATTAAATGATGTGCACCTTACGTCCAGAAGTGCATTCGTCAAATTTTGCATAGGACAAATGGAAGAGCAAAAACTATCCAAGACATAAAAGCTGTACACCATTTGAAGTGCAAAAAGATCCGCTTCCGGACAAAATGGTAAATACTATCAATATACTGTTGAATAGAAGACTTCCACATCACATGTGCATCATCGCTACTTTACACTTCTGTTAATGAAAGTTTGATTTAATACAGTTGCAACGTAGTGAGAGCGGAACCTCGGCCAAACCTTCAGTCTATGTAAGGGAGAAGCTTGAGTTGGTCACCGGAAGCGGCCGCATCAGTTTCAACAGCAGATGAAAGTTGAGCTGCAGATTGAGACACAGAAATTGATGAAGCACCTGCCAAAGGAGGTATCATTACAGTGGGCCTCACACCTTGCGAGTGGTCATTGCCCACTTCCAATCCTGAATCTCCTTCCTTGCAAAGATGTAGCTCACGAATCTGACAAATTGATCTTACGAGGCCCTGTACCGGTGTAACAAAATGCACACATAAAAATAAAAAAATAAAAAACAAAAATAATGAGGAGAAGAACATATCCTACTTCACTCTATTTCCAGTTCAAATTCTGAAGCTAAAGAAACGAAAAAATGACACAGAACGACTGAGCGTCGAAAGGTGTACTGCCCAGAATCCAGATGACGCACTGAAGTGTAATATGAGTTTGACAGGAGTGAATCTCTAGAAAAAGGTAGGACATTATGACAAACAGCCACTAACAGTGAGAAGGAAACAGACAAAACAAAACAAAAAGAAAAAAAAGCAGACAAGAACTTTGGAAGGGGGTTACAGTGAGGAGAATATTCTAATAATAACCAGGTATATCAAGAAATTTTCTAGTGACAGCAGAAGGAACATTAAGATTTCGTGCTCGCTGTTCTCTTTACTCCAACTGCGGTGTGGCCCATTAACCTCTACCCTTCTGGCTACCAGAGAGGGTCTCCTAGGGCAACTCCTACAATTCCCATAGATTTCGCAATGTGAGTCATTGTGAGGCAGTTGGTTAGGGATTTTTGAGTGTGTGCGTTACTTGCAGGAATACACAGAAAAGAAAAAAAGAGCCTGTCATTTCTTAGTTCTGTAGCAATTTTTAGTAGTTAAAACATGATCGCAATCACTCAAGAACCAGCTGTAACCCACAATCAACGAAACAAGCACTAATGAAATGGCATCTGCACGTTAGTATGACTCAATGAGATATCTTTGTTCGACAACAAGGTCAGCTTAACAAGGTCTTAATTAATGACGTATCAAGAGACCTCGAAAAGGAGAGCGATTATTAATGATTTTTGAGCCAAAAGAGAGTAGCTTAATCGGTACATTTGTTTTGTTCCTCACAATCTGGAGTGTACAGGACAACACTTTCAATCCAAACAGAAGTGGACGAGGTGACAGAATGTGTAGACGCTAACACGCTAAATAAAATAGGCATAGGCTTATGCTGATGCATAACTGTAGCTTAAGGGTACGATTTCTTACTCGTGAGCACCTAACACACAGCAAGTCCGTGACCAACAAATTTAAAACATGGAAAGGACATGCACTTTTCGATTACGGAACCTAATACCTCTAAAACTGCCGAAGATTTCACTATGAGAGGAAACGCCTACGCTGAACTATTTCCAACCCAAACTTTATTGGCGCTACACTAGAACCGATGCTTGCACAAGGTCTAGCATGGGGAAGAAACAGTGATTATTGCTTCGAAATCAGTTAAGAGTCGCAAGTGCAACCTGCACTTGAACTACCCTCAACAGATACTGGCTGATCTATCTTCAAACCCTGATCTAGTTTTTGCGTTTTTGACAGAGTTTACATCACAATGTGTGACATTCCATCGTCACCTGTACAGCGCTCTCAACTGCACTTTCTTCTATGTTGTGCTGCACTTGGCGTTGACATGCACCATTGCAGCTCACAATTTTCTTCAAGAACAAAAAACAAAAACTCAAGCATCGCTGTGCCTTCAATTAAATTTTGGAAAATGAACTCAAGTCGTAATGTCAATGTTTCTTGAGTCGTACACAGAGACCCAATATCTCTGGAGTCTTGGCACACATGCTGGTGAGAAATTATAGTGGGTGATACAAAATGGACACCGATTCCTGTTCCAACATGTACAAATCTAATGAGAAAGTGTATAAATCTTGGGAGGAAGAAGCAGAGGTGTGAGACTGGCAAATAGGGCAGTTGCTACAGGAAAAATAGCTGCTCGCAAACGCTCTCCAGGCACACATGTGAGCAGTCTTGCTTCAAGTTCATTACCCAACCATGTGTCAAACTAGGCAGGCAGCATCATCGTAGTTATATTCAGCAGATTCACTCTGCACATTTGATAATATAACAAGGGACCCAAGTTCCGGTAGAATACAAACTGCATCTGTGTGATAACACAAGTCCTTCAAGGGGAGTAACCCAGTAACTAATTGCGCAGCTGAATTGACAAAAAAATAAAAAAATAAAAAAATAAAAAAATTGCATTATCTGCTAAAAAAATCATTCAGCAGGGTAAATGTACTCGACTGGTCACTTCGCAATATCGCACTCTTTTTCCAGAGCTGCAGTCACTTCTTTGATGAGGTCCTTTGCATTGCCATTTACGTCGTCCTGTGATCTTCTGCCGACAGAACTGACTGAAAAATCATGTCAGGGATAACAGATGTGGGTTGATGATCAAATGAGTAGTCCCATAAGGAGACGTCGTAACTGGTGATGGGTTTCCGAGTTGCCGAATTCCCACACAGCTAGAGCTATGCTCCAGGACGAATACTTAGAAAACGAAGTGAAGTTAGGAAAGGGGAAGGAGAAGCAGCAGGTCTAGAGAAGCGAGAGATCACATTACTCAGTTTAACACAAATGAATCTCTTACAAAGCTCCACGCCACGGCGTGACCTAATTGTCCCATCGACATGACAACACTGCAACTCCGCTGTGGCCCAACACCAACGTGTGGAGGTTTTCTCATCGACCTGGGGAGAGATTCGCGGGCAACGATGAAGAGGGATGCACTGCGCTGCCATCGAACGTTACCACAAACCCAAATCGACTTTCACACAGAAACAATCAAATAGCAGGAAAAGAAAGGGATTCAATTCTGTCGAGAAGATGTGTACTCTCAGCGGAAAACACCTGGATTCGAGCAGAAGACCCAGCACTTGGCAGCTTCAAGGTGGCTCAGGTTAAGTGCAATGAAGTCATATGCAAGGATCTGAGAGAGTGGATGTTTGTCACATTAGTAGCACTCCCACTCCTCACAGCATATTGTTGCAGATACATGAGCAATCAAGCGGACAAAGAAAACCAGAACTGGAATGAACAGGGGCATGCTAATAAGATAAAGAAAGATTTCCCAACCAGGTTATTGCTGATCTAGACACACTTAACAAACTCTGTATCAAACCAAAATCGCCCAACTCGCCGAAGGCGTCGTCTACTGCCTGTGGAAGCCAACTACTTATCCCTCATTAATGGTGTGCATTTCAGACGACGCGATTCAGTCAAAGGTTCCATGGGTGAAAAATAAACACCATTGCTACCTAACATTCTGTCGAAGAAGAAACGCCAACCATGAAGTGAAGAAAACACAAGCCAAAGTAAAAACACAAACACACACACATATACGCAAGTCAACCGAATGATGACCTTATCAAATTTTTAAAGCATGCTAACAGTCGCATTCAATGGGTACTGGACAAAATGTTGAAACAACAGATTGCAGGCCACCACCAGAAGATAAATCTCACCACAGTCAGCGTATTCAAACAAAAGCAGCAAACTCTACACGGATCTATTGTCAGAAGATAATAACGCCGTAAAGAACTCGTTCCTGCCTCGAGTGCCAGGGCACCAACAGATCACACACGTCAGAAAAACAGTCTTCCCCCAGATTGGATTCACGTTCCGCTCTGAAAATTGTGGATATGATTCAAACAGAAACTGCTGGAGGTTTTGAAACGCAGCACCCCAACTCATGAACAACTCATCAGCAACTCTCTTTCAACGTCCTGGAGCCATGACCTTGGCCTTGGATGCTCACCAAGAGACATGCAACACACTCTGACATATCAATATTCCCGTTCAACTACCACATGCACAGACACAATCGTGTGGGCACAACAACAACACCTCAAGCATGGATTTCAGTGCCAAGAGATTATCAACACGGCGCATCGTCACCATGAAAACCGTTACCCTAACTGCAGCGCCGCGTGATTGCGACGCAATCTGAACACCACCATCGCCTTCTGAAGCTTCAGCTTCAGATTCATCTTCGACCCACGTCGTTCTGATCAGCCTCATTCTGCAACCCTAATTCATGAAAACCTGAACCGATAGCTTGATTTGCTCAGATGTGTGTTGACTTGTCATTAATTTCTTGGTATTCAGTTTCAAAAACTGGGTTATTCCACACATGCAAATATGAACCCTTAAACAATCAAAAACTCTGGCTTTGTGCATGTTTGTGTCTAGACTTTTCTGCATATATCAGGTTGTTTTTCTTAAGAAAAAAGGGCTTTGATGTGGGTCATTTATGTAGATGGTCTGATCATTAAAACTTGCCCTCTTGCTATATGAAGTGGTAGTAAGTTTTGGTTTTTTTAAGTGTAAAATGAAGATAGTTTAATGAGGTTGAATTGTGGAGCTTCAAGGTTGGTGGGAGCTCTCCTTCTGAACTTGTTTGTTCTCCGTTTTTTAGGGTTTGTTATGTTTTGAGAAAAAGATGAATGGTTATCAAGAAAGGTGTTGTTGCAACTTGAAATATGTAAATTTTTATTTGCTGCATGGATATTATGTGTGTGTGTATATATATATATATATATATATATTTGTTCATTAATTTATTGAGAGAGAGAGAGAGAGAGAGAGAGAGAGAGGGGTTGGCAACTGCATATAAGTGTATGTGTTTTTTTCAATTAAAATGTTTGTGAATGTTTATCAAAAATACTTGAAGCGTTTCTTTTTAATGGATGGATTCAGTGTCATTGAAGTTTGTTCTCCATGATATGTACAAATTGAAAACTTGCTGATATTTTATAGACTATTTTTTTTAATGATATAATCCTTTTCTTTTCTTTTCTTTCTTTTTCTTTTTTCTTTTTTTTTTTTTTTTTGGGGGGGGAGGGATGGGCATGAAATTATGACATGCACAAAATTTTATTTAAATCATACATTATAAGAATATATGAAAATATGTGCAAGTTATTTTCTGGTTCACCTGATTTCGATTTTTATGATGGGTATAAAAGATATAGATCCAACTGTGGATGTCCTAATTTTGATTTTGATTATTTAAAAATCATATTGTAAGATATTACACTGTAAGAACCAGTATATGTACAATAGAGTACCAAAAATTGTGTAATCAACATTTCTTTATGCTTCAAAAATATCAATAAATAAATTTAAAGTGAAATTTTAAAAATTCTTTTTTCACTATAAAGATCCAAATAAATACAAATTTGTTTACAATGATGTGTTTTTAGAAAGAAACGAGTTTTCAAAGGTTCTATAAAGTATCATATAAAAAGAATGTGCATGTGTTTATATATATTTTTATTTATTTATTTATTTATATATATTGCATTGTGGATAGCATTGGACTATTATCATTGCCAATTCCAACATATTTGTAAATTGGTGGGGTGGCCAAGCTTATATACAAGTATATTCTTTTTTGGCTTAATTAGCAATAAATGACACAAGTAAGAGAAGTATTTTAGCCTTGCATTTTTTGCACCATATATGACTTAAGAATTACCAGGTAAAATTTGAAAATCACTATAAGAATTCAATAGCTGAATAATAACAGTGTCATGTGCAATTAGAATATAAAATGTGCTACATTGTTGTAAAACTTTTGTTGTATGTAAGACTTTGCATCTAGTTTTGACATACATTTGACTAAAAAGTTGAAGTATTACAATGTATTAGATGAAAAATAGTTTTAGTTACAGGATGGCTCAGATCACAATAAGACATGAATTTATTTTTCAAACCATGACACTGAAAACAGTGTAACAATTTTACTTTGAACCAATCCATTATCATTTATCTTAAAATCCTAAGTTTTTAGTAAAAATGGTGTGGTTGAACACTTTACAATGTATTGTTTTCAACACAAAATCAAAATAAATCATATGCTTAAAATGCACAACTCTAAAGACACCATAATCATTAAATATGTAAAAAACAGTAAAAAATTTATAATAAAAAAATCCATCCAAAATTCTATTATCAATTGTATACAAAAATATTGACAAGATTGAAATTTTCATTCAACATTATGCTTACTTTATTGATTAAAAATATATGTTTCTTGCCTTGCAACCACTACAAAAAATTTTAAAAATTATCAAGTAGATAGGTTGGTTTTAAAGTTTACATGTACTCACTTTTTTACATTTGTAAGTTAGTGGGAAAGCCATGCATACAAAGAAGTTAATATTAGCAAAATTAGAAGTTTATATATATATATATATATATATATATATTCTCTCTCATTTCTAGCTACCTTGGGATTACCATGTAAACTTTTAGAACAATTATGAATGGATCATAATGGAATAATTACACCATGAATTAGAAAAATCTAGTACTTTTATTTTGAAAAGAAACATTGTTATAAGAACAAATCCACACCTTGCATTGATCTAACTAATCAAGGGTAAAAAAAAAACCTAAAAACCAAAATCAAAATTTTTTGTTGTTCTTTACAACCATCAATAAAATTTAATTAAAAACTTTGATACCATTTATATTTTGAATTTTCTACATTACAACTAGCAATAGCATTTAATCATATTCACAATTCAAATTCCATGCTTACAAAAAAAACCTCAAAATCACCACGTGTATTCAATTTTCATAAGTTTTCAGCCCCTCATACAGTAACAGTATTAAACTATTATTTTGCTAGGCCATGGTGAGAATATAAAGCTGCCTTGTCAGGATAATATTTTTTGTAGAATAAAATAAAAAAGGAAAGAGAAAAGGGAGGGCAGTTCAGGAGCCTTGTCAGCCACTATTGTGAGAGTGGGGAGCTGATGTGGGTCACACATCCCATGTGCCCACCTTTGGAATCTAACCCAGTTGACTTGAACCTCACACCCCCCACCCCCATTGCCACGTCATCTAGTTTCGACTGCCATCTGGCAGTCAAATGCTTAAATGCCACACACACCATAAACGCCAGATCAGGCTTCAGGGACCTTCTGGAGTATGCAATCATTTGCGTCTGTTTGTTTATTTGTTTAATTGTTCTCTTCTCTTGCTTTTCGTGTATTGTTTATGGGTTCATTTGTTTGATTATTGTTTGATAATGTTTATTTTTTTGTTTGCTTAGTTGGCATGGGGGAGCTACTATTGCCCCTTTGACTCACCCTTAGACTCATCACTCTGTCCTTGAGCGTGGCCTGCCAAAGCAGGGTTTCCTGATAGGTCTTGCTATATCCTTTTGTGATATTATTCCTCTCTATACTATTTGCAATTTTTATTTTTTATTTTTTGAAATTTTCATTGCTCACTATGTCTTGTTATGTTTTTTCTTTTCTTTTTTTTTTTTGTTGTTTAATCAATATTTACATTGTGGTTTATGTGCAAGCCCTTCTAACATAGGACATAGGAGCTTTGTCCTACATTGTGTAATATAGGACACATCTTGTCCTACTTGTCCTATACTAGACTTAATATAAGACACAAATGAATGAGAAGGGAGAATGTGAATGTGAATAGAGCTACAAAGTGGGGCAACTTTACATTTAAAGCTCAATAACTACTTTTTGTTGTCTCAAAATTGCTGTCTTATAACTATGAGTTTAAAAAATATGCTCTTATTCTCTCTCAATATAGGACACAGTTTTTGATGATTTCATGACAAATGTTCTACATTAAAAAAATTGTCCTTCATTAAAAGGGCTTGTTTATATCTATCATCATAATTGAGCTCTAACCACAACTTACAGTGTGGATTGTTTAAGTATATTTATTGAAATATAAATGTTTAACTTTCATTTTGGCCGTTATTTGATTATTATTATTATCTATTTAGTCTTTTTTATATTAAGAAAGTATTATAAAAATTTAAATAATAATAATTAAATTTTGGAATACATGACTTTTTTTAATTCTGAAAAACCAATCATCAATAGAAACATGAATGGTTATTCGAATTATTTGTTTTGTTTAATTGATACTTATACATCAAATTTGTTTACAGTAACATTAGCTGATTCTGTTTTGTATTAAATTATTTTCATAAATATATTTATTATATTTAAAATTAAAACTGAATTACGAAATCACAAAATAGCTCAAGTACGTATTTAAAGAACATATGTTTTTCAACATAAACATTTTTTTTTTTTTTTTTTTTTTTTTTTTTATAATTAAAACCTTCTTTTATCTTTTGATTTGTAATACAAGGAAGAAATTTTGTATGTATGTACATAAAATAAATGCATCATATATGGCATTTCGTAACTTAACTTAATTATAATATTATAACATTCTAATTTAGAATATTTTGTATTTTAATTATTTTAATATCATCATTGGAATAATTTAATTTTTTAATCATTGAATAGTTATGATTTTTTATATTATATTATTTTTATTTTAAAAAAACAATTTAAAAATAAAACATAATATCAAAGTTTTGTATTATTTCTAAGTATCAACATATGATATGTATAATTTGATTACTTTAATAAATTTAATTATGATATGATTATTGAAATATTTCTTACAATCATAAAAATATATTATTTTTACAATGATCTCAGTTTGTCTAATAATATTTTAGATCTTAGTTCATTTTTTATTTTTTAATAGAAATATTGAAATTTAATTTAAGTTTAATTAATATATTTTTGTAATACATTCCAACAATGATTATTTTTTTAGGTGTGTATCACATAAAATTTTAGTCTTACAATTATAAATGAACTTTTAAAAAACAAAAATACATACATATATATATATATATATATATATATAGCAAATGATTTATAGATTAGCCAATTATCTTCTTAAATCTCATTAATTTGATTTGATTTTGTTTTATTTTGCAATCATATTCATAAATTATGATAAATATATTAGTTTTTCACTATTAAAAAATGCTCTTTAATTTTCACCAATACCTTAGTTTTATTACTTATATAATTTAAAATTAAAATACTGTGCAACGTTCATTTAAGAATGTTATATTAACCTACTAGTTTAGTTAGTTTTTTTTTAAATCTTTTATCAAACCATGTACATCTTAGCAGCTTAAATCTATGTTACCAGCTGAAAAGTAAAATTGAACTCTACACATGTCTAAATATACACAAATTCATTATTACTTTGCAATTTAATTGCCTTCATGAGCCAAGTTATAAATGCTTTGAATACAATGCAATGCATTTTGGACTTACAAGTTTATTGACAATTTTCTGATACATCATAAATAATATATTTTAATAATATGTAAACAAATTTATAGTCATTTATTTAAATGTAATATATTGTAATGTTATTAGATTAAAATATTAAAAATATTATATATAATTGATATTAAAAAACATATAACATATTTATTTTTACCAAATTGTTGTCTACAATTTATTTTTTTATTATTATTTTTTTATTATAACTTACTTAATTTTTGGACTATATCTTATTAAGCATTGAAATCTAAAAATCATTATGGAAATCACAGAAATTATATTTTACAATTAAAAATTCTTTATTTTAGTATAAAATAATTTGAAGAAAAATTTAAATTTTAAACTAAATTTTTATCAATAGTAACTGTAAGATTATAATTCTATTAATGTCAAGTAGAATAATAAAATAACAAAACTTAAAAATCAACTTAAATTTCTAATTTGGTAACATAATAATAATAACATCAAGTTTTTCTTATATTACATATTAACTCTAAAAGTTTTCAGCTTCTAAAATTTATCACAAAAGTTACAATTTAAAATTTTTGGTGATATTTGATATATTAAAAGTAAAAATTTATCTGAAGAAGTTTATATTATATATATATATATATATATATATATATATACATATATAGAAATCTCTAGAATTTTAGAAATATTATAAAAATGCAACTTCTAAGATGACAATAATCTAAATATAATAATATATCTATCTTTCTTTAAATTTATATAAAATAGTTTTATTAGAAAATTATATATTTTTATTGATTATGCTTTGATTTTAAAAGATAATATTTAGTGTTGATATAATTGATGTATTAAAAAAATCAAAATCTTAAATAGTTTGGTAAATATATGCTATTTCTAACATTTTGATACATTAAGCCCATAGTCTATTCAAACCACTCTACATTCAAAAATATGTATAGTTCTATCTATGAATATATTTAATAATAAAATTTATAATTTATAAAAAAATAAAAATGATGATTGTACACTATTTTATTAGAATTTCTTATATCATCATTTTTTTTTTAAATTTAAGGTTATTTTTAATCATTATAATTTTATAGACTTAAAAATAAATAAATAAATAAAATTAAAAATCAAGAACTGTAATATTTAACAAAAAGTTAGAAAACTATAGATAACATAATTAAATAATTTAAACTTTACCATTTAAAATTAAGTAGTCAAATAGAATATATCAATTTATACTTTAAATTAGATGTAATTGTTAGAATTAATTTAATAATATTAGTAGTTACAACTAAAATTATTAGTTGGATAGACTTGTCCATATATAAAATAGAGATTATAAGATGGAATATATGACAAGATTTATTTGGTATCTATATATATCCATATATATATATATATATATATATATATAATGTTCAAAATGTTTAAAAAATATTATCAATTCTCTTAATAAAATATTCTATTAGAAAAAAAATAATAACAATTTAAATGACATAGTGATATAGTTTTTTAAGAAATATATTAGAATGCACAAACATAAGTAAATCATAAAATATTATCACTTTTATTTTAAATTTTTAGGAGATTTTAGAACCTTCTAAGATATTATAATATATTGTAACTTTGTAATTTTATTCATTTATCTAGTCTTTTAAAAATATTTATAGTTTGATGAAAATTTTGGGAAATTCATTAGAATTTTTAGAATTTTGTGTAGAATTTCCTACAAAATCAATTTGCCATAAAATAAGTAAATAATTAAACAAATATGATTTAATTTTATGAACATAAGTTTTAGACTTTATTCTAGTTTTTAAATTTTTTTACTAATAAAATATTTATATTTTGTTTGTCTTTTATTGATGCTCTATTTCTTGTTCTTGCATCATTAATACTTTGGAACATCATATTATGGTAGAACTCCTCTAGTAAATGGCTTTAAAGCTACTCTTAAACTTTCTAATATTATTTTGATGTAAGCCATTACTTGAATATTTTATTACTTTAGAGTTTCATTTATTTTTACAACTCTGCAAAATCAAAATTGTCTAAATTTTAGATATTTTTTTGAAAAAAATAAAAAAATAAATCTTTTAAGTCTCATTATTTATTTTTATTTTAAATTATAAAATCATAATTTATATCCATCAAGTTAAATTTGTTTCCATGTTACAATTATCTTTAAAAAATCATTTCTTCTGTTGTATCATTAGAATTTTTTTTATTCATAATTATATTTTTTTTGTTAAGTTTATTTTTTATTTTTATTTTTTTTGGGCATTATTAATTTTATTTAAGAATTTTATAGTCTTTTTAATGTAAAAATATATATACTATTTTAATTCCAATAGTGTCAAATTTATCACATCAAAAAATTAAATCAAATTTCAATAGTTTAGATCAATATGATTTTAAAATTAATTTTTTTATAAATTAAATAATTGAATATTGAGTAGTTTATATAATAAAATTTCATAATATTTTCTATTGTTCAGATATTGCTTAAATAATACCAAATTTAATTATGATAATTTTTTTCTTAAAAAATAAATTAACAAAAAATACAATCTAAAAAGTATGAGATATGACAATGTTCTTTTCAAAAGAATTATCAAAAAATGATTGCATATGAAGTGTATAAAGATAACATATGTATTTACAATACTAATAAAAAATTAAAAAATTATTTTTTTACTAATGTATTAGTTACAAGTTTTAAAACTTATTTATGATTGTATATTACATGTTATTACTCTAAATAAAAAAAATGATTGAATAGCTTTTATTTAGTTGTCTGATGAGTACCAATAGTATCTATTTTTCTTATAGTTTTTGTGAATAATTAATAAGTAGCATTTTTCTAAAAACTTAGAAATCTCAATTGATTTATGTATATTATTATCGTAAAACGTCATAACCATCATTGGATATATACAAAAATTAATCAATATCTTTAAATGACTCATTTTTTAGGATTTAATATATAATCTAATGAAAATTTATTTTTCTTAAAAAATTTGTGTTTATATGCCACAAATACAAGGCATTCATCTAAATCTTGTTTGTCTTAATGGTATTCTGTAAGTAAAGTATTGAAGAACTTGTGTTTCAATTAAAAGTTTAATAAACTATGTTTTATTAAAACTCAATAGAACCCTTATTAAAAATCATAACTATAATATTGAAGTTAGGTACAAATTTTGTTTAGGCATACAATTTGTAACAATTTCTAAAAAAAAGTTGTATAATCATTTTAATGCTTGTGTTAATGATTTTTCAACATATATATGATCAATTATCTTTATACATATGTATTAGTTTATATATATATATATATATATATATATATATACTTTTTTTTTCATAAATGGGAATCAATATTATTATGACATACATTTTAATGTTATTTCTGAAAATTTCATACATACATATGTATATGTATAGTGTTTTTAATTACTTTCTAAGCAAATACAAATGTATAACGTATTTAGAACTTTAAATCACACTTGCATTTTTTGTTTTTTCTATTTGAGTATATCATTGTGCTGATATAAGTTACTTATTACTTGTTTATTATATTTTTGAAAAAACCTAAGAAATATATATTTCCTAGTAAGAGAAAAATCAGTCTTTTTATTCAATATTGTGTTTTAAATATACAGACAAATTACATTTTGTCATTTGAATGTTTTTTAATTTGTAAACACATCATATACATCAAAAGATATGGTTGGGAACATGCATGTGTGTGTATATATCTTGATTAAATGCTTGCACACATTCATCAAAATAGCTTTGTCTATATCACTTGTAAGCAATAATTCTTTTAAATTGTTATTGTTTCATTATTGTCATTATCACCCTCTTGAAACAAGCAAATCATATCTCAAATTTTCATTAATGAATTTACAAAGTGCATCTACTAAGATTGATGGATTAAAGCATTTATCCAATGCTACAGATAATAAACAAATAGAAAATTATCGAATTGTGTGAGGAGAGACTGCAGGCACAAGCCTCGAACCAGCGGGGGAGTTCGATGTGTCATTCCCGCGTGAAAATGCCCGCCACGCAAGCGTGTGAGGGGTTGCCCAGTCATCATGGAGGTGGCCAGGACGACAATATCCCACAAGGTCAGCTGACGTGGCAAGCGGGGTCGGGGACCCCCCACCTCTAATCCAACATGGGCCTCGGAGTTCCAACTACAGAGAGCGCCCCAAGCTGGACGTCCCTGCCCCGGACACCACGGGCGCCGGAAGCAGCGACCCGAAACCCGTCGAAGCAAGACAGTACCTGCCTGCCAACTCGCTTGCTCGCTCACTCGCGAGACCAGACCAGAGCATGGGCAGACGGGGAAAGGAAGGGAGCGTGAAGAGCTCGGGCAGGAGCAAGAGAGGGGCGAGAACGGAAGGGGAAATCTTATCTAGCCCGCCAGGATGGCACACTTATCCTATCCACTACAGAAGCAGGCTGCGGGAGTGCACGCCTTCCGATGCGAATCCGACGGACCAGAACCGCGAATTGGGGGCATCGTGTGCGACTTATCGGGTGCCAGCACTGCGCGCCGACTTCGTTGCAGCCTTGTGGGCCTGCAACCCGCGGGTCCCACTGCTCATCCCCGGGCGCGCGCATTGGCAGGTCATCACACACCAGTACTGACCCGGCCCGACCCGGCCCGACCCGGCCCGACTGACCCAGCCTGGCCCAGTTGCGGGGTACTGCGAATGGATCCCCTGGTCCAGCATTCGCTCGGGGCCCGCGATCCTCTGCGCGGCGCTCGGTCGAGGGGCTCCCTACCTGTGCTGAGGCACCCGTGCGCCCGGCGTCGTCTCCTGAGTGGGGACGGGACGATGCCCATCGACCCGGCGTGCGCACGCGAGAGCGACAGAGACGGCTTCACCCCTTTCCGCCGTAGCACTGTTGCTTGTTTGCGGCTACTGAGAGAGAGTGCGGTGTGTGAGAGTACCTGGTGTCGTCGTCGTCGTAGACCAAGGTATGGATTGTGGCAACTTCATTCGCGTCGCTACGGATTCGTTCTAATCTTCTTGTCGAGTGTCCGTGTGCCAGTGGAAGAAGAGGTGTCCTTGTTTTTTTTTTTTTTTTTTTTTTTTTTTTTTTTTTTTGCTTTTGTTTCTTTCCCCTAAGGTCCCTTGCGCTGTTTTTTTCTCCGAGCCCTTCTGAGTCGCGCGTGTGCGATGAGTTTTTCTCCTGGCTGTGTTCTCCGATCTCGACGATTTTGTTTGATATGCTTTTTTAGGTGTTCGTGTCGTTTTTCCTGTTGAGGTGAGCCTTCGATCGCGAGTGTGGATTCTCAGAGTGGTGACGAGGAGTGTTGGTTTGGCACGTTTTGCGTAATTTCGACGCTCTCCTCACTCTTGGTGGTTGTAGTAGGAATGGTCTAAGTAGTATGTAGAGGCCGGGTATTTGAGCAAGGCTTTCCACACTCCTCTTTGTCTCGCAGCACTTTATGCGGTATCACGAAGAGAAGTGGAAGTATTTTACGTTTTAAGTCTAACTACAACACCGCTCTTTCCTCCTTTTGATCATCTAGGTCCTCAGAAGTTGACATAATTTCTTGCGGCATCAAGTAGTTTGTAGTTCGCAATAGGAACTTTTGCAGTTTGAAACTGTGGAAGATTTTATTTTTTTATCTTTATTTTTTTGGTTCATTTCACAGCACTGATTTTTCCACTTCCAACCTTTTGCTTTGGAAGATTGTGAACTGCGAGTTGATTTTAAGCGGGGTTCGGTGTGCATGTCATACATGTTGCTAATTTACTACATTCGGAAGTTGACAACGTTCGTTGTGCTGTTGCAGCTCCAGGGGGCTCCGCATATTGTCTACAAGGAAATCGTGTCCACCGGAGAATAAATAGTAGATCCTGAAAGATCTCAAGCATTTCTTAATTCAGACCCTAACAAGGAAATCTTGAAGGACTCAAAGAGTCAGGAGTTGAGGATCTCGTGCTGATCATTCTCCGACGGGTTGTACAGGCAGTTAGAGTCCTCAGGACTGTATAGTACATCAAATAATATCACATAGAAGAACGCCTGCCATGGCCCAGCAGGCAGGTGGGGGTGGGACAGGTTCAGGCGCTTTGGGAAACCAGTTTGGCGATACTACTTTCACGAAGGTGTTCGTAGGAGGGCTAGCATGGGAGACGCAAAGAGATACCATGCGTCGTCATTTCGAACAGTTTGGTGACATATTGGAAGCTGTGGTTATCACGGATAAAAACACTGGCAGATCCAAGGGCTATGGCTTTGTGAGTACTCCCTTGTCACAGAACCTTCACTCTCAAATTACCTGGGACTTTGTTTCTTTCGCGGTGACTGGCGGATCTTTTTGTTTTGTTGAAGAGCTACTGTACCGCCTGCTTATCGAGCCCGATGCAACGCTTTATTAGTACGCAGGTGACTGGGCTGGAATGATAGGCAATGCCCGCATCGATCGCATCCTAATGGATCGACACTACGATGATTATCTGTAGAAGAAACAAAAACTTATTCTGAAATCGTTTAATGGTTTACTGTTTAAAGAAGGCTGTTGATAACAATACGTCCCTATCTGAGTCCCATCTCTTTCAGATATTGGGCTTGGCGTTTAAATTTAGTCTCCATTCTGTATCTGGGTACTAGTTGGGTATGGCGGTTTTTCGTCCGCATACGCAGCTGTGTACTGCGCAACTTTCCTCATCTCCAGTTTTAATATTTCCTCTACGCAACTACTCTTTTCCGTATCCTTCTCAGTCTTCTAACCGTCGACTGAAACACGCACGCTTAGACGTTGACCTACTACTGTTCGTGTCGCGATCTTTATTTTGAAAGCTGGAAGTTTTTCAGCCGTTTAGAAGCGAGTTTAGTGCTTAGAAAGTAATATTGCTTCCGTTGGATTGGGGCGTTTCTACTGCAGCTAGAGATCAAGTGTAACCGTACATTTGCATTTGGGCGAGGGACTTTTGCTTTTGATTTCGTTGTAACTAGGTCTATCGTGTGATAAAACTTGTGGAAGCCTTTCTCAGGCAGCTGCTGTGTTGTATGGTGTTATCTTGTGGACTTCTTGAGTTCTCCTTTTCAGAGTAGTGAGGAGTTAATAACTTTTTCATCCCAGTCTTTGTTTTCCGCTAGTGCAGAAGTTTCATTTCCCCCGCCTCCCCCGACTTTGTTTATGTTTTTGGGTTTGTTTTGAGGACGAAAATCAGTCCAGTATCGTTCCTTTCGTGTGGAAGAAACCTAAAGTGATGCACATTCTCGATCTGTTACGGTCTTCCGGGCTAGATTGGTGGTGGGAGAATGGATGCAGGCTGAGAACAGCGCTATGAGTTGGACCCGCTGAAGGATTCGGAGTCTGCATTGTTTTGGAGACGCATGCAGGCATCAACTTATATAGGTATAGGTAGTCACGAGTGAATATCTTTACGCCTATGAGAACCCGTCTGGGAGTGATGTCCAATCGCCAACGTAATTATTCTGATTGTTTACGTTTGAACGATCAGTGATCGAAGCTGGAGTTACAGGGAGAGCAAGCGTGTGGGTTCATATAGATTCTAAGGATACAACCCTGCCTTCATTGGTTCGACTGTACTTAAACAGCTGTGTAACTCCTGCAATGACTGAGACAGTGCTGTGTTTGTTCAGGTTACCTTCAGGGATGCAGAATCAGCAAAGAAAGCTTGTGAAGACGCTACCCCGATTATAGATGGTAGAAGAGCCAATTGCAATTTGGCCTCTTTGGGCGCTCACCGCCATCGTCCTCATGGCCAGCATGGTATAACCAACTGACTCTATTTACACACTTTTTATTTGCAACTTGTAATTGTAATGATTTTCGGGGAAGGTTTGTTTGTGCTGAGTAAAATCCCTAAGCCTGATCGTGCAGTACAGATATGTTGATTAGTTGTGTATTAGGTTTAAATCTCATCATAGTCCAGCTCTCGTGAACGTTGGTCACAACGCGACATTCTGTATTAAAATTCTATGAATAGAGAGTTTGCTGTCCCCATGGGTACACACAAACACGATTAAGAGCGACTTCGTCGGCTCAGGATCCTGGGCTATAGTTTGGTTAAGGTCAACCTACTGGGTTCTCTCAGAAACTAGGGTGAAATGCTAGAGATATCACATTGTACCTTAAGGTGCAGATCTAAATCAGGAGTAAAGATAAACTGATGAGGATAATTTCTAATCCACCTCAGGCAACCGATTTCGACCGGTTTCTGCAGGCCCTCAGCAGGGAGGGCCCGGTTTCACTGGTGCTGGGTCATTTCCCCAACCCGGTTCGCCTTACGGTCATCTATCGCCAGGAACATTTTATCCTCCTTTCGGCGGGTATGTTATCCAATGCACAATATTGTTATACGTACATCTTGTGTGTTGCTCTTTATTGGTAAACAGTGTTCTGAAAAGAATGAACAGTCTTTTATTTCTTGAGTTGCAAGCACTTTCTTTGTGCCTCTTTATTTTGATTTTAATGGATTAGGACATGATTATTTACAGCGATTGGGTTCGCTGGCCGGAGAATGCAGTAGATTCGTTTCTCGCTAAGGCTCATGTTTACTGATGTAATACCAAGCCGTTTTCTAGCGACAGCGAAGTCGCGTATCCTCCGTTTGGTCCTTTACTTGTTTTCGGATCTTAAAAGCAAAGTTTGAGCGATGGTTAATTATGGGTTGTATGGAACGAGGACACTTAACCCTCTGTGTCTAACCACTTCAGGTGCTATCGCATTGATATATGTTGTAACACAAGGGCAGTCTCGGAAACTCTTCATGATACCTTTCATTCTGCACAAATGGAGAACAACGGTGCACTCCGCTCATAGCCGCAAGGCAAAGGCTGGACCTAATAGAGATCTCTGTGTGTTTGTCTGTCACATCAGGTATCCGCAATACCCTCAAGACTACGCTAGCTATCCTCCGGTACGTGTAATCTTTCAACTCTTTTTACGGTGTTCTGCATGAGGGCGTTTTCATAGAATGCGGGACTTGACGGGCTGGATCTATATCCTCGACACTACCTTCATTCGTCTACATCCGGGTTAAACAAGAAAAAAATAACTTATTAATTAGAACCTCCCCGCAAGCGGAGTAGGCCGCGGTACATTTTGTGCAGTATATGTACATGTCTACGGACAGACTCAGAGCGCCTTGGAATTCATTGCATACTCATTGTTACCTCGTCTGTGCTGCCCCGCAGAATTTGTTTCAGTATGGCGCTCCACAGTACCCACAGATGTATGGAGCACCTGGTACTATTAGCCCTGGATCAGGTCCCGTGTATCCTTATGGATCTTTTACGACTCAACCGCTACAAGGAGGCCCTATATATCCCGGAACGCAATATGGTTTTCAAGCACCACAGCTGTATGGTCCTGCTGGTGCCGGTTTGACACCTTTGGCCCCAGCTTTTGGCGGCTCAGGCACCCTTCCCACATCGACACCTACAGGAGGTACAGCCGCCCTTCTCACTTTATCTGGTGCGAAGTGCGCCATTCGTTGACTTGAAAATCCGTCCAATCGTGTGACTGTAGTTGTAGTTTATTAATAGTCGTTCTCAGAAGTTTTTACTGTTGTCCAGTGTGTATGTCGGTGCACATAAAATTAGTAGTCGCGGTGTTGCTGTTTCCAGCTTAGTATTGAACGCCGGTTGCAAACTTGTCTACGCCCGGTTTACCGTAGTACCCAGGTGTTGGTCTTCAAGTCCTAATTTATTCTATGATTTTCTTGTTCCAAATCTTACAAGTCAATTTTGTTCAACAGACAGCGAAATTGGGTTGTTGCAGTGGCAAGCTCTAGAGCATCAATCAACTTTGACTCCCGCCTCTGCAACGTTACCCCATCTTGAAACTCTCAAAATAGCCCAATGACGGGTCTAGCCTTAGTATCTGTCTCGTTCTAGGATGTCAAATATTGTGAATTAGATCCATCAAGAGGAAAGAGTCATTCAACCAGATAGATAACCTTAAACTTACCCTACTTTCTACAGTCAAGCATTTGTTAGTCATCTATTACTGTGATGATGCTTGGTGTACAAGATAGGTTAGGGCTGTAAATTTGAGAGACGCTGCAACATTGCTCATCATTTGGGGCTCACCATCTCTGGGGCTCTCTTTTGATAATTAAGAGGATTGTTGTAAAAGCACATTCAGAAACACTTTCCATGAACACTTTTTTGTTACGCTGTACCTCGGCGCACCAGCAAGTGGGTTTTGATGTTTAACGTACCCTCTCAACGAGATGTACGGAGGCCATACTCGCGTCTGCTACCTTCTTTGTCCTTCATAGTTGCTTGTTGCTACATAGTAGGGGGCATGCCAACCTGGAGCTGCAAGTGGCGGTTTGTTTTAGTGAAAGAATTGAAAAGTTGAGGGATTGGTTGTGGGCAGGTATATCTCCTAGTCTATCTGCTGGACAAGTAGCTGGGCAGGTCTCTCCACAACAGTATGCAGTGCCAACAGGCTCGCAGCAACAATACTCTAGTGGAGGCGGCTCGGAGCAACAGTCCGGTTAGCTCATGTTCGTAAGAGCCTTTGTTGGCAGGAACAGGGAGAGAAGAGGCAAAGTATTCGGTCAGGGAGAAAATCAGATATACACGCTAGTCGTGGCCTGACCTGTGAATGTCTCAAATTTGTGTTCTCAATGTCGGGTCTACTAAATCCTGAACTCCTGCATAAACTAGTTGCCCTGCCCCGGGAAAATCCAAGTCCTAATCCTACTCTTCAATCCTCGCTCCCTTCCACATGTCTTGTTCATTTTCCTCCCCACATTCTATTGACATGTACTGCTATTCTAACAACTAACTTCTAACTCTTTAACTATGCACTGAGGTATATGATCAAGCCCTTCCCTCAGTGTAGATCAATCATCCTTCATTGGTTTCTTCACCCTTAGGGGCGGTCCGATCCTCAACAGAGTCCAGTTGTATTCTCAAGGATTGGCATGACTGCGGTTGGGGTGGGATTCAAGCAACAGCTGGAAGTTTTTCTCTTCTGAGCTGATGAGGTAGGAGGAAACTTTAACAGGATAAACTAGCAGCCGTAGAATCCCTCGGGATTGTCCGCAGTCCTGATCATGTGATTTTGTTGCATCGCTTAACGCATTCGATGCATCATTAATGCATTCATTGCCATGACCCTCTTTCCGACACTTATTCCCCCCCTCTCCCGCTCTTAACTTGTTACCTTTCCTCCGAGTTGCTTTTTCTAGTCTATATCTGCAGCTCGTATGCTCTTATTGTCATCTATTTTCTAAGTTTATCATGTCGCTGTTTCTCACTTCGAAAGCAAACTGGTCACCAGTCTTTCGTGATTCCATGAGGCTTTTAACACAAGTCAAGTATGCTAATTTGGTAAGAAATGGTAGGATGGATACATTGAAAGTGCACTGATTCTTAGTTTTGTTTCTAGGATTGTTTGCATTGCATCTACTTGTTCTACTAAGATCTTGTGAAGGTTGCCACAACCTCCAAAACTCGCAAATATTTGATAAACTGAACTCGAATGTGTGAACAAAATTCATGTTAAAATGATAAAACATTAATTGTAAGCGTAGTAGAACAGTATTTTGTAGTGATGAAGGTTGACGGCGTAAATAGTTATGTGCGGCTATAAAATCATAATGTGGACTATATTATGGATCTTCAAAATGGTTGGTGGTTGCGAACTTTGTGCGACACCTTTTCCTCTTTCGTATATCATCTAGTTACTTCAATCCATGTTGGATGCACTTGAGAGTGATTTTTTATTTAAATTGATTTCATTTACAGATCTATTTTGTATTCCATTAAATATTTATATATATATATATATATATATATATATATATAATAACAATGATATTTTTATTTTTATTACGTTAATATGTTAGAATTTTGACAGATTTTTAACACATAAAACTTAAATTTTATTGAAGTTTGTACATTTAAAATTTAGAACATCTTTAGATTAATTATAAGCATTAGTTATCATTGTTTTATTTTTATATAGGCAAAGAATACTGTATTGTTATTTCATTTTTTTTTCACAATGTATATATATATATATATATATATATATATATATTACTTGAATAGGATAAAAAATATATACATTAATAAATTTAAATTATCAAGATATAGAAATATTTGATTTAATGAGACTCAAGAAATATATTTATTTGTATAGTCAAATATTAAAAAAATATATTAAATATTTTTACTTTTTTTTCCATAAAATTAAAATTTTAAAGTTAAAATTTAAGACATTCAACTTCATTTTAAATAAAAAATAATTTTTATAATTTTAAAACTCTATATAGGAATAGTTAGTATTTTTGCATTAACTATCAAGAAGCATCATCTCTATTATTTAATATTTTATTTAATTAATCTTAATTAAAGATTTATAACATTGTAGCAATTTAACTTGAAATCTTGTAGATATCTAACAAACAAAGTAAATATGGTTATTTTTTATTCAATTGTTAATAGTCCATTTATTTATTATTATTATTATTATTTTTTAATGTTAATTGAATATAAACTATACACTTGGATTAAAATTTATTATTATTATTAAGATTCAACTTCATGGATAAGATATATTGTATTTAATTATTGAATGAATAACCAATCAATTAATTAAATAACATTTTTGTAAGCCATCATATGTGCAATGTTAGATCATTTTTAAATACACTATTGTATCATTAATTTACATGTAAATATAATCACAAATTAATTTATATTATATTTATTCAATATTTTAAATAAAGTTAATAATTTCTATAATGTTCAAAGTAGACAATGTCATAAGTTTGACTTAAAACAAATGCTTATAGCAAAGTAACATTGTGAGGAATATATTAAATAAATCTTGTATTTTGCCTTATAAATGTATAATCATTGATACTTAAGTTTGCAAAGTATCTTAATAGTTTCTCTTAAGTGAAATAAATCACATTTATTTTTATTATATTATATAATTGATTTACTTTGGAAGGTCTTGCATAAGCATTTGATAGGACTATAGTCATTGTTGAGTTTGCAATGGCATTCAAACAATATTTGCACAACTGTAACATATGTAATATATATTGTCATTGAACTTAAAGAATTGATATTGGATTATGTAGAATTTATGTTACTTTTTTAAACAAAAGTTAATAAGAGTTGTACCTATTTTGTTATATTTTCAAATGATATAATAAAATATTTTATTATTATAAGTTTTTTTTACATAAACTTCAATTGATTATTGTATTTTAAAAATTTATAAGAATTTAACATTTATCTCTAAATTTGATATTATAAAAATATTATATTGTATTGATGTATTAAGTAGCAATTATCTTTATTAACTTATACTTATTTTATTAAGTTAATATCATAATTATTTAAATATTTTTTGTGATTATTTTATTTATTTATTTTAAATCAAAGTATCATAAGTCATAAGCATTATCTTGGAATACTTCTTAATGTTATGTCATATTTTTAATATCTTTTTATATAAAATATTATTTATTTTTATAGATTAAATTTATTTATTTATATATTATTTAATAATTACTATAATGCAAAAAGTAAGCAATGCCAAAAGTATGCTTATAAACAAGTGCTTATGGTGGATGTGATATGATAAAGAGTCTATAAAATAAGTCTTATATTTTGCCACATAAATGCATATTCATTAATATTTAAAATTTTAAAGTACGTTCATAATTCCTTTAAGTCAAGTGAATCTTATTTATCTTTATTATGTTGTTTATAGTTGATTTACTTTTAGAAGGTCTTGCCTCAATATTAGATAGGACCATAGTTATTATTAAACATGTGTTTTGATTTATATGTATATATGATAGAAATAAGTAGGCTCAAATTTGTTAAAAAAATATCTTTCTTTAACAATTTAAATTTTAATAGATCTAAAATACTTTAAAAAATTATATTATTTAATTCAAAATTATTTGAAATTTTTTTTGAACAAAGAAAGTAGAATAAAAGTCTTATAGTAAAAATTTATTAGTATTTAATATTTTTAGTATTTTATGATAAAAATTTTAAATTTAAACTATATACATATATATATATTTTAATTTATAATATAAGAAGTAAAGTTTATAATTATATTTGTAATATTATTAGGTATTAGCTATAAAAAAAAATTCAATCATAAAAATATTGAGATCACCTAGTTTTTTTAAAATGTATCAATTATAAGTATTTAGAATATAATAATTTAAAAATAGATTTAGTTCTAAATTTTTTTAAGCATATATATTTATCTTGAGAATTCTTGTTAATAAAGTATTCTTAAGAAAAGAAGATTTCTTATTTTTTAAACAATTTATCAACTTTAGATACTTTTGAAATTTTATTTTTAAAAAAGTATTTAAATTAGTTGTAAAATAAAATTTTAAAATATTTTTAAGAAACTAAAAATATAATTTAATTTGATTTAATTTGATTTAATTTAATTTTTTGATAATTATATAAATAATATTTTATGAAAAAAAGAAGTTTAAAATTTTTTTTAGACACCATTGTCAACTTTAAGCTATTGCATGCATAAAGTGTTGTCAAAGAAGTAAGATTTCTAATTTCATTAGGAAATTTTGTCATCTATTATTTATTTTATAATTATTAATATCTAAAAAATAAAATTAATTATTTTTTTAAAATATAAGATCATAAATTATTATTAATATATATTTATAATAAGATTTATAATATTTTTAGATAATATTTTTATCTTTAAATAATATTTTAAGTTAATCATTAAGAAATTAAGCTATCTAACATTTCATAAAATATTTTTCAATTGTAATCAATAACCTAAATCAAGAATTAACAAAGAAGAGAATTTTTTAATTCCTTTTAGTAATTTTATCAATTTTAAATATTCTTTTAAAAAAATATAATTAAGGAAGTATTCTTTCTTAGATCTTTTTGTAATATTGTATTTTAACAATAAAATAAAGTTAAGTGCTTTAATATTATAATCTGCTCCAAATCTTTTAAAAATAAATTTAAATTCTTAAAATTCCATATTTCAAGGTTGGTCAAAGAAATAGAAATTTCTATGGATAATCTTTTCAAACATTCTTTCAATTCTAATTTTAAAAAATTTAATAATTTTAAAGAGTTACTTTTGGTATTCTTGTATAAATGTGAAAAAATGTGATTTTAATAAATTATTTTTTTCTAATTTTTTTCCAAAATTCTTTAATGTCTAATATAATTATCAATCTATTTAATAATCCATCATTAAAGTATCTTTTTATTTTATTTTTAATAATATATTTTAATATTTTATACTTTTGAATAGTAACGTATATATCATTTATCTTTTGAATCATCTTTTATAATTTTTATACAAATTTTATAGCAAAATAATAAAAAAGATTAAAGATAAAGTCTTAATTTTTATTTTATTTAATATTTTTTTCATTCGAAAATTTAAATTTAATACTTTTAGCCATTTAGAATATATATATATATATATATATATATATATATATATATATATATATATTTATATTTATATATAATTTATAAAAAAATCAAATAAGATCTTATAATAAAATAAAATTATAAATCATAATAATATTTTAATTTAATATATTAAATTAAAAAATATTTATTATAAACTTGCATATCTTAATATACACTATTTTTATTAAATATCTTTTTATCTATATTTTTTTGATTGATTATTTGTTTTGATATTTTGATATTTTGATATTTTTTATAAATTTATTTGTTATATAACTTTTATATTATTTTAAAGATATTGTATCATGTGTAATCCATATTATCAATATTTTTTCTTTCAACATGTTCCTTGGATATATATTAACATAAAAAAACAACACATGTGTAAAATTATATTTTATTTTAATACATAAAAATTTAACTTTATTCCAAATCTTATATTTTTTTATTTTTTTTGAATTTATCTTGGTAAAATTGTCTTAAACATCTTAACATCTTTACTCTTCTAAACAATACTTTTAAAATCTTTAAGTTCAAGAGTAGCCCATTATATATTTTTATATTTTAATTTCCAACCTTAGCAATTTTTTTAAGAACATTTATATAATATATAATATCTATAAGATAAATAATAAAAAACTCCACCTTTGTTTACTATTACCAACATTTAAAATCTTGTAAAATAATATTCTTTTAATATATGTAATTTTATTGTTACAATCAATGTGCTATTTTTATTTATATTTAATAAAAATATTATAGTATATACAAGAATAAACCTATATCTTAAGCCTATGGAATTGATTGTACATGGTCACACCAATTTGCACCATACACTCCAATGAAGTTGCAAGCTCGTCCAATATAATATTTATACAATCCTCTTTCTTTGAACATCTACCACTATTAATTTTTTCTAACAATAATCCTTCCACATTCCTATCTACCACCCTATTGTAAAAAAACTAATACGAATTGTTAAAAAAATAAAAAAAATAAGGTGATAACTACTTGGATCATCTTACTTCCAACCATCATAGAGAAATTGCCTCTCTTATATCAAAGATTGTTAATGCACTTATATACTTTTCCAATCCCTTACTTATTGAAGTTAACACTCTATATGCTTGTCACTCTATCCTATTGTTTATCAAGCCAAAGTCAATGCACTTTTTATACAAATAGAAGGTGCATATGAATTTCTTCTATAAATTTCTTTATTCAACTCTTCTAATGGATGATGATATCTTCAAAAGAATCTATCCAAACATCCTTCTTTAATATCAAAAGGATTTAGATTTTTGAGCTTTAAGATTT
The DNA here is from genome assembly GCA_036785485.1 of Physcomitrellopsis africana. Taxonomy (NCBI): domain Eukaryota; kingdom Viridiplantae; phylum Streptophyta; class Bryopsida; order Funariales; family Funariaceae; genus Physcomitrellopsis; species Physcomitrellopsis africana. Next base: position 120,034 of record JAWRVF010000750.1, read on the forward strand.
AAAATTTAAAATTTTAAGATTTTAAGATTTAGAATTTAAGATTACAAGGACCTCTTTAATATTTTTGACAAATTTGTTTTTAAATTTTGAAGTCACCTACCTTCTTATTTTATATGCTTTTAGTTTTAATGATTTAATTTAGAACTTAAAGATATTTTTGTTTAGAAATTATAAAAGTTTTAAAATGACATAATAATCTCTTTTATATTAAGTTTATAAAAAAACCAATTTTGGATTAAGACATATTTATATTGTGGAAATAAAATATTTTATTTTGAGTAGTTTGTATTGCACTAGATAGTTTAGATCCAAAGTTTAGAAGTTGCGAGAAAATTATGATTGGTCAAATAGATTCTATATACAACCAACAAATTTTATATAACTAACAAATTCAATACAATCCTATGATCTACTTGAACACCACTTGCAACCAATTTCTAATGCTAAGAACTATATTAAACTTCAATTTATTATCAAATAAAAATCTTTTCTAAATTAGTGGTTTATGAATGATTAATATTATTTGCCATTATTATTATTAAATATACATCAACTTATAAATAAAATTATATTGACCAAATTCACAACAACCAAGCTTTGTAAACTACATAAAATCAATGTAAGTAAAAATAATACATGTTGCTAGATGGAAATAAAGCTACATTCCTAACACAAACTTAGGCACCTCAAATAGACATGCATCATAGTCTCTCATTTAATAGTAGTGTCGACTCTGTACAATACTTTCTTTATACAAAGGAATAGATTGCAATAAGTTCATGTAATAAATGAGAATTCTTATACAATTAGAACCAAACGCCCACTAGTGCAAGTGATCAAGTCCGCAAAGTGGTTCAACATGTGCATGTATAATGCTAAAAACAACATCTAGTCAAAACTCTATATACATTGGAGTGGCTGTATCTCTAGTGCAATCTAAACACAATCCATTTTTACTACTTGCTTGCTTAAAATTTAGAATTTAGTGATTTAGAATTATATAGATATCTTTAATATTTTAATATTTTAAAATTTAAATTTTAACTTGACTTCTTCTCTATTTTTTGGGATCTACAATTCCAATGGTGTAAATAACTTACTTTACAAGTTTTTAGTTTACAAGATATAGTTAGTCTAACCTGGACTTTAAGATTTTGATTCTTAACATATAAGGTCTTTTGTAGATTTTGAATAGACTATCATTTTTATTTAAAGGTTGTCAAATCCAAATATTTATTCAAATCATTCTAATAATTTTTAGATTTGTAGATATTAAGAATTTGACTAATTTTTCTTTTGAATTGATTTTATAAAAGATATGATTTTTATAGGTTTTGATTTGACTTACATTCTTTTTTATATTTGGATTCTATAAATTTAATAGTATGTTTAGAATATTTTATAATTTTTAAAATTTTTAGATGTAGAAGCTTTAACTTGGTATTATTTTCTATTAACTTTTTTTGACTTTATCTTTTTCAAATGTTGAGTTGATCTATCTTCCTATTTTTGATGCTTGTGATTTTAGAATTTAGAATTTAGAGTTATCAAGGCCTCCCTAAGGTTTTTAACATATTTTTTTGGAATTTTGAAGTCACCTACCTTCTAATTTTTGATGCTTGTGATTCTTGTGGTATAATTAGGAACTTAAACATGTTTTTAGTTTAGAAGATATGACGCTTTGAAAACAATAAAATAATCTTTTTTACATTATCATTTAAAAAAAATTAGTGTTGCATTTGGACTTGTTTATATTATGAATACAAAGTAATAAGTTTAAAGTGGTTTCTTCTACAATAGTCATAAAATACTTAATTCATAGTCATCCACATTTATATTAGATACAAAATACCTAATTTAGAAGTAGATATATTCATATTGTATTTTAGAGCTTCTAGGATTTAAGGATTATGGAGATTAGTATTTAAGAAAAATATTTAGAAATTATAGAATTGAATTTAAAGATTTTTAGAATTTAAAGATTTTAGGATTTAGGATTTAGGGATAAATGGATTTTTCCAATTTTTTGACATTCTTATTTTTTAAATTTTGACTTGATCTATTAGGATTTTAGAATTTTAGGATTTAGGATTTAAAATTTAGGATTTAGGATTTAAAATTTAGGATTTAAGATTACATGGTTGTCCCTTATTTTTTGATTTTGATTTTGATTTGATTTATCCTCTTATTTTTGGAATGTGAGATTCTATTAGTGTAAATAACTTGTTTTACAAGTTTTTAATTTGCAAGATATAGCTACTTTGACTTTAGCTTTAGGATTTTGACTTTTAGCATATAAGATCTTTTGTAGGTTTTGAATAGACTATTATTATCATTTTAAGGTTGCTAAATTCAAATATGTATTCAAATTGATTTATTAGAATATGAATTTGTAGATATTGAGAGTTTGACCATTTTTATTTTAGAATTGACTTTGTAAAAGATAAGATTATTGTACATTTTGATTTGACCCACTCTCTTATTTTTAAAATCTTCAAATTTAGTGGTGGACATAATCCTGCTTATATTACATGAAAAAAAAAAGAATTAGAATTATTTTTAGGCTTGTTCACACTATAAAATTTAATCCAAAACCACAAAATTATTTTTAAATTCGACAACATTCTATTGTTGGTTCTTTAAACAAGAAATAATAATGTTGTGTAAGAAACTAAAAATGAAATGACAAAACAAGGACTTAAAAAATTATTTAATGATTGTGACAAAATTGTTCAATAATTGGAGTAATATTTTTGGTTTACAATACCATTCGCAAATCGCAAATGGTTTCAGAGTTTGCCATTCTTTTAAACTCATCCTCCTAATGCTGAAACCTCTCAATCTGTGAAATGCTTTCTGCTTCAGGCTTTTGCTCCCACCTTGTGATGGATTGCAATTCAAGTTCCTCGCTAGCCAGTTGATAGGTCAGCTGTTCAACTTGAGCTTCAAAACTTGACGTATTTTTCATTGCTCTGATGAAAATGTACTAAAAATACCGCATCGGCGTGCGACGACCTATCTGTAGTGTTCGAACATCCGGAATCGAGTCCAGGTTTCAGAGATGTGATATCAAGGATACAATCGGTATCGATTTCTGTGCAGGATGAATTTGGTTTTGTACTTCGACGAGATCGTCTTGGTCGGATGCGGTTCCGGAGCTGTTCACAACATGGTGCACGCGGCTACTTCAAGAGCTGACAACATGTGGCGGTTCTGCGGACGCAACAAGCACTGGGATTCTGGCGCGGTGACGGCCACCCCCGACAGCCACGAGTCTCCACGCCAGTGCTGTGGATATCTCCGTCGGAGTTTCATTCGTCTCACGGATGATGACCACCAATCAGTCTCATTCTCATCCTCAACCTGACCGGATCCAAGCAAACAAAGCCTCGCCTAGCCTCACCCACAGTTGCTTGCCTTGCCTCGCGACCTCTGAAAGCTCCGTGCCTTCTCTCTTACGTTGCTGTCTTTGGTGCAAGTAGCTCCGTCGCCGGAGTAATTGACGAAGATTTCTTTGCCTGGCCTGCTTCCTCCAGAAAATAGCCAGTTTTCGAAACCCGTTTGGATTAGGGAGTGGTTTGCTGAGGCTGTGGTGGATTAGATGGATTGCAGCTTGAGTGCAAGTATTTGACACTAGCATCCTCAGGACCAAGTTGCAAACAATTTGAAGTGTTTATTTGTGGCTTGTTGTTTGTTATTGGAAGTGTGAAAAAGTGTCGAAGGTATTGTATTGATTGATTGTAAATTTAAAATGAATGGATGTTGTTTATAAATAGAAGTTGGAAGAAAAAGGGTGAAGTCAAGTTTTAAATTGCATTTGACAAATAGCTTGAAAAAGTGGAATTTTAGTATATTTTAATGATTTTTTTATTTATAAGTCAAAAATAGTAACTGTTTGTAATTTGTATGATTTTGTAAATCATACCTTTTTTTTGTAATATATTCAACAAGGTCTACACCTATGTTTATTAATAAAATACTAAGTGAAGTTAATGTATTGTATTAATCTTGTAATTGAAGTGTAGGACTTAAATATTTTGTCAAGATTATATCTTAATTTTAGAATTACTTGTAAGATATACATCAATGGTTTTAAAATTTTTAATTGGTTTCTTGAGGTAGTTTATTGTATTTAGAAGCATTTGTTTTTTTTTTTACTTTTTTGTTTTGTTTTTTTTGAGATGGAATGATGTGTTTTTGCTTAATGGTGGTAGTATGTGGAAGACCTAATAGAGGCATAGTTATAGAAAGAGCTCCAAATTGGTGTGGAAATCAATACTTCTTTTATCTTTATTTTTTATATTTTCCTATGGTAAGTTGGAGGTTATAAGAATGTAGTGACAAGTCAATGTGATAAATACTACTAGGTTTAGTAGTTGTAGATTTTTTTTATTTAAATTAGTAAATATAATATTTATAATTTATAAGTTAAAATTTGAGATGAAAGAAATTATACGAGTATAGATAAAATTGAATTAAATAGAGAAATAAATTCTATTAATGATATCTTAATTGATAGAATTAAAAAAGTAGAAAGAAATAAGGATTATAAAAAATTATTCTTATTAAAATTTGCAATAAGAACTTATATTGTAGTTGGTTGATTATATAAAAGATATAGTTTGGAATTTAAGTTGGTTTTTTAATTCAATCAAAAGAAGGTAGATGCATTTAAAGAATTTTATGTTATGATATTACATTGTTGTTGTAAATTTTTTGGAGTATGCTTGCATATTTTTGAAAGATTGTTTTAGTTGTATCAAAGTGTATTAAAGTTTGTATAGTGGATTTTTTTAAGAAAAAATCATTCAAAGTTTAAGATTATAATTTAGAATTAATAAGATCTATATTAAAGTTGCAAGTTGAAAATAAGTTATTAGAATAAATAAAGAGATTAAGTATTGGTTTTAAGATTATTTAAGATTGAAGGTTTAGTCTTAGAATTATAAATTTAATATATAGAATAGGAAATTGTATGCTTTGTGGAATAATGTAGATAAAAGAGTATTTGATGAATGCTCTTGAGATACAAAATAAATCTAATGTATAATTTTTTGCAAGTAGTGATAGATTGAAATTGAAATATTTGGTGCTAATTTATCATGGAATATCCTTTGGAATTAATCAAGTAATATATATTCAAAGTTTGGAGCTATTTACATAGTTTTTTTATTTTAATATCTTTAGGCATCTAGAACAATGTGATAATCATATAGAAAATATTGAAAAAATATCAAATATATAAGGTATTTGTGAAAGTACTTAGAAAGGATTTATAATCTATATTAGAGAATTCAAGATTTTATTGAAAAAAAAAGACTTGCAGAATAGAAACCAATGTGTATATTTATATAAGAAAATTGAACATATTACTTAGGTTTTTGACTACCTAATGACTTGTCATAGTAATGGATTGGAGTATAGGCTTTTATTAAGTGAGTTATTTTTTTTATTAAATTAATCTTATTTTTTTAATAGAAAATTGTAAAAAATCAAATTGGTATGAAGAATCTATCTTCTAATTGAATAATAAAGAAACTTTTAGAGAACTATTTTGGATTTAAAATATTGTTATAATATAGCAATTGATATGGTTTCAAAGCATTATTCCAACAACTTTGAAGATAATGCATTTTCTACTTTTGATGTTGAAGTGAAAGGTGATATTAAATTTTTATATAATAGGTTGATCCATGCAAATGAAGAAGAGGATTTTGAATATTATGGATTAGCAAAGCATCTACTATCAAAGTTGGAAGACTTGTATTGTATAGGAGGTGGAGAATTTGATGATTTAAAACTGTTATGAGACATGAAAAGTCTTAGAATTATAAAATGCATGAGTAAAGAAGGTTTTGAAGAAGTTTATAAATCAAAGTAGTTGGGACTTTTGTATGCAACTAAGAAGATAGATGTTGAATTTGATAAATTTTTTATAAGAGAGATAAGCATTCTAACAAGTTTAAGCCATCCCAACTTAATAACATATTATTTTGCAATGAAAGGTAGATTAAGTGCCAACAAAAGTGTTGAATCTTTTATAATAAAAGATAAAAAAATAATTTATATATGAAAATAAAATTAATGTAAATAAATTTGAACAACATATTGGAAAAAGAAGAACAAGTATCTCACATTTTTCTTATTGATATAATGTATCAAATTACAAAAAAAATGTGTTACTTGCATGATATGCACATTGCACATTGTGATCTAAAATCTGACAATATCTTGGTTAATATTATGGAGACAAAAATTATAGATAAGATTGTCCAACATACTATTGTAAAAGTGATTGATTTTGGAACATCAAAGAATGAAGTTGGAAGTAATTACAAAACTACAATGAATAAAGATATATGGCTCCTAAGATATTGAAAAATAAATTTTAAATAATAACAATGTGCCATTTTGAAGCAAATATTTATTCATTTGTAATGGTCTGTTTTGAGATTCTCATAAAAAAATATCCATTTTATGATATTTTTACAATGATAGAGATATTAAAAATAATTAAAAAAGATAAAAGACCAACTTTGTCTTCAAATTTTGATGAATTGATTGAGCTAGTCAAAGAATGTTGGAGCTTAAATCTTTTGTAACAATCAAAATTTGCAAATATTTTTAAAAAAGTGAATAAAATAAAATATAAATTATTAGCAAGAATTAGTATGGCAAATGTACTATATTTTGGAACAACAAAGAATAATAGTACTTCAAATATAGAATTTTAGTAAACTTGCATCAAATTACTAGTGGTAAGATTTATAGAAAAAATTATAATTACTATATATTGCATTAGTTGAAGTGATTGAATTTTGTATTTTTATATTTTTTCATACTATGGTAATGGTTAGATGCTTTTATAGGAATAAAAGTTGATAAAATGTAATATATGCATTATTTATAGATGTTGAAGATCTAATCATTTTAGATTTTAAATTTATCTTACAAACAATAAGGATTTTGTAAGTTTTAATTTGACATACTTTATTATTTTTAAGGTCTATAAATCAAGTGGTGGACTTAAAATATTCTATAAGTTTTTCAATTTTAAGATATATAGACTTTAACTTAGTACTTTCTTTCTTGACTTTTATTTGACTTTGTCTTTTTTAAAATTTAAGTTGATCTATGTTCTTATTTTTAATTCTTCTAATTCTATTGGTAATTTTAAAATCTTCAATAAATCTATAATTTAGGAAATTTGAAGCTTTTAAAATTATAAAATTATATTTTTTATAATATATAAAAAAAGAAGAAAAAAAAGAAGAAGAAGAAAGAGATCTGCATTTAAACTTGTTCATACTATGACCATGAAATAGGTTGTTGATATAAAAGTATGTTTATATTGTGGTTGTAAAATATCATATTTGGATTAAATTTTTGTTTATGCTATAGATGTAAATGATCTAAAATCATAAAACCTATGTTCTAAGCCTATAAAATGGATTATATATGGACACACCAATTTATACCATACATTCCAATAAAGTGGCAAGCTCCTCCAATACAACCTTCATAAACTCCTACTTTCTTCCAATATCTACTACCATTAGTCTTTTTTAACATTAATTCATTTACATTCCTATCTACTACTCTATTATAAAAAAAAGAAGGATTTAGGATTGAAGTTTAGGATTTAGGATTTAGAATTAATAGCTTTGATTATATTATGATATCATAAATTATTACTGATATCATGGATTGTTAGTAATAATATCTTTAGATACAAATATTATGGGTTCATCTTTAGATACATGCTACATATATATACATGCTAGATATTTCTAATCTTATGTTTTTATTGTCTGTATTGGATACTTGGTCTAAGGAATGATTTCATGAAAAATTGCACATATCTTTTGAATCTTTCTATAACATTTTGTAAATCCTAAAAAATGACTTTAATTTTTATGCAATCTTAGAAATTTTAAATAAATTTATATAAAATTCCAATTGATTGTAGCCTTGTTTTAATATGAATCTTTTAAAAATATTGCTTCTTGGAAATATATTGTAGAATTATTTGATATTCTAGTAGAAATAATAATATTATATATATATATTTTTATGATTGCAATTTTATTGTTAAAAAAAAAAGTTATAAAGTGGCCTTTTCCAATAGAGCAACTAAATATTACAAATGATATTGAAAGCAAAGTTAGATTTCTATAAATTCCAAACATGGTGGATAATACATACATTGTTTTTGCATATAAATCAATTCATGGAAAAGATTACTATTACAAAAAAAAATTATACTATTAATGCTATTATTGTATATGATTAGTTTAAAAAAATATGGTATATACATGTTGGTTTTTTAAGATTAGTATAAAATAGTAAGGTGTTTGTAAATACTAAACTTTCAATAAATTATTCCAATTATTTTAGCAACAATAAATACATACTCCAAGTAGTATTTTTTTTTTTTTTTTTTTTTTTTTTTTTTCTATTGTTGATTATAATTAGTCTTTATAAACACCTATATACTACAAAAATTTAAAAAAGTTTCTTATAATATTGTTCATGCTTCTATAAGAATTAAAACCAAACTTTGCATTGATATGCTTAAAAGATGTTTCAACAATCTTCAAGATTTGTGCATCTAACTACAAAATTAAGATGATAACATGCATATAGTTTATTAAATGAAAGTAAGTTGTATTCTATATAATATATTATTTAATGATTATTACAATAAATCTTAGAATGATACAAATGATATAATCAATATTATAAAAAGTGATTACATTATAGATGATAGCATATAAATTAGTTTATAAAAAGAAGAGATTTATAATAAATACTTATATGTGTATTTTATCTATTGTATATGGATTATTAATATAGATGTTTTATATTAATTTTTACTTTTTATATAATTATAATAGTTTATATAATTTTTATAGATTTAATTTTTTTATTACATAAATTTATAAATATCATATGAAATAAATTTATTTATATTTTTATTATTTTATAAAATAAATAAAGTTTATAAAAAAATATATATTTTATCATTTATATATATATAATAGACTTATATTAGTTTCTTATTCATCATCTTCTAATTTATGTCTTATTTTTTTTAATCAAATATTTTTAGTCTAAAACTTAAATCACTATCTTATGATTCTTTATATCCAATTAAACTCATGTTTCTTGCAAGTAATTAGCTGTCTTTTAATAAGTTTGCTTAAAATATTTAATTTTGTTAAATCTTTAAAAAAATAAATTTAAAAATATATTTAACACACATTTATCCAAATAAATTTTGAAGCATCTATATTACCAAAATAAAAGTTGGTGCAATATATAAGTGATTGTATATAATAAATTAAAATTAAATGATTTTTATTTTTTTATTTTTTTTATTTTTTTTAAAATATAGATATAAAAGTTGGTATCTATATTTTTTTTCTAATATTCAATTAGTTTAATTATTGTATTTATTGTGCTAATTTTTTTATTATATATAATTATCTTATTTTTCTAATTAATCCAACATTATAAAGTATAAGCAAGCATCCTACCTTTTGTATTGCATATTTTATTCTATCATTTTAAAATCTACTTGGATTCAATTTCTTATACTAAATATATTAGAATATTATGTAATGTGCTTCAAAACTTCTACCTATGGATAAAAAAAAATTAATTTAAAAAAAGATTCAACAAAATCAAAAGCTACATAAAATTCCAAAATATTTAGAATATAGTATACTTCAAAAGTTAAATTTGATTAATTGCATAGAAAATTTTTGTTTCAAAACTATGGGCTCTTAGAATTGAAGATGGAATATTTAAAAATATATTTAGAATTGGAATTCTTATATATAAGAATAATTAATAAATATTATTTAAATTCTATTTTTATATCAAATATTTATATTCACTAATATATTTATTTAGATAAATAAAAATAAGTAGAATTAGATAGAAGTAAGTAGAAGTAGATTAAATTAATATATACCTTGTTGAAAAGCTGTTTAGAAGTTTTGTAGATTTTACAAGTGTTTATAAATAATTAATAGGTTGAAAACTTGGCCAAAAAATTGGCCACATGTCATACATATTAGCCACTTGTATAATAAGTTGACCATGTATCACAAATGTTGGTGTTGTTATATATAAAATTTAGCTTTGAAATGCACTTAGCATTTGCTTCTGGAAGGATTTTAACTTACTTTGAAGTTCTTCTTGTAATAAAAAAAATCCATGACATATTTAGAAACACCCGTATAAGTAATTGTAATCTTCTTTAAAATCCTCAAGTCAATCAATTTTTACTTCTATCAATTTTAAATTACATCCTTGCCACTACTAACCTTATCTCTAGATGGTCTTATTTAAATAATTATTAAGGTCATTTATATGACTTGTACTCATCTCTAAGATAATTGAGAGTGTTTTAAGTTCATAGATATGAGCTCTACTAATACTCTTTAAGCCACTACCAATCTTAATCAAACATCAAACAATCTTTAAGCAAATCCTAAATAATCTTAAATAAACTTTATAAAATCTTAAAATAAATCTATCAATCATTCACAAAATCTTAATCAAATCCTAAAAATCCTACTTACATCTTAACTAAACTTTAATTAAATAATAAATTTTTTTTAATCAAATTCTAATCAAACCTAAAAAACCATATTTAAATCTTAATCAAATTCTAATAAATTTTAAATAAATTCAATAAAAAATTAAGATCTATGTAATTTTATAATTAATTATTGATTTTACTTAAATCTTTATATAATCTTCAAATATCTAAATAAAAAGAGACGCAAAAAATTTAAGAAGAATCATATTTATTAATTAAGAGAAAAGTTAAATATTATGCTCAAATGTTGGGTAGTCTTCTTCTCCAACTTCAATGCTATGTTTCCAATTTTAAGATCTCTCTCTTGAATTGTTAATTTTCTTCCAAAATTTTCATAAATTTTGATATTCACGTTGTTGTGTTGGAACGCATTTATGTGGTGAAAAACATAAATAAGAATGATTTCTACTTAATATTCAATTATCTTGGTTCAATAGAAACTCAAGATACTTAAAAAAAAGTTTATAAAAGCCTCTTAGATTATTTTCTTGTTTATTAGCTAATAGATAAAAATTAATAATTAAATAATTTTCCTTCTAGGTTGTAGAAACCTATCATTACTTTTAAAAAGCCATAAGTTAATAAAAATAAAATAGAAGAGGTAAATAATTAGTATGGTTGATACTAAGATTAAGTTGAGGATAGGATCAAGCTTAAAAATCCTTAAAATAAGTTGGATTGATACTCGGGGATTGACCATGTATGGGATAAGGTTAAAATCTGATCTCTAGCCACAAAATCAGCCACCAAGGGCAAGATATTGGATCATTCGGAGATTGGCAACTAGAATTAGAGAGTTAACTTCAAGCTTGTTCTAGAAACAATAGACTTGTTTCTATAGGATTTCAAAAGACTTAGCAATTGCTATCTAAAATCAAGGTTTGTATTAGAGATTAAGTTTTTATGTAATAAAGTTAAGACCAATACTTTCAACTATTTTTTGTAGTTAAAGTAACATCTATAGTTGAAAATTTGACAATATGTGGGTAATTGAGTGTGCTAAGTTTGGATAAAAGTTTGTAACAATCTAATAGTGCAATCAAGATTTATTTGATCTTTAGTACAAAAAGGTACTAGAAATTGACAGCTTAGGATTATTTAGGGTTTCTATAATATCTAAAGATCTATTAGTCAAATCAAGGTGAAATTTGGCTTAATATTAGAAGACTTGAAGGATAAGCTATACACCAAATTTTAGTTGAATTTAACAGCTAGAGAAGGAAAAATTACTACTAGAATAATTGCATCAACTTTTAAGTTGGCAGTTGAGTGATATTAGTGCAGTTTTTGATTGGTTTTTGATAATTTGTAAGTTGGGTTGGGCTAAAACTTTTTGAGCATATAGAAGACTTATATTTATATTTGTGTGCAAAATTTCACACCAAGTTGATTATCCAATTAAGACTTATAGCTTATTGAAATTTACTGATTAAGGTTAGGACTTGCAAAGAGAAATCTAAGTTGCTTAATTGTGACAAGTAACAAAGAAATTGGATTTTATATGTGATTGAAGTTACCAAGAAGAGTATTTTTAAGAACTTTGTATTGATATTGAGTACTCTTAAATTGAAATTCAAATTATATTCTTCTTGTATGGATGAAACCTATTAAGGATTTTTGAAGATTTGTAAACTATAACCTCACCCTCCACAGCTAGGTACTGTCAAGGACATGAACTAGAAAAAGATACATAATTTAATGGAAACTGTATCAAAGAAAAGTCACAAAATGGAAATAAGAAAATACGTATATTCAAAGAAAATTGGAATGGCTATTTCTAAAGACTGGAAACATGAAGACTCTTGAAACTAGACTAGAACCAAGAAAGAAGTTAACAAGACTGAAGAGGGCTTCACTCTTGCCTCTATAAATACTATCTAACTAAGAACTACGTGGCGATATTCTATAGGACCTCATACACATGTCTCATTTGCAAGACACATGTCAAACTTGCATGACAAGTTTTCTACATGTGCGCCACGTACTTGGCTTGTTCCGCAAGCTACCAACATGTGCGCCATGTGGCTAGCTTGTTGACCAAGTTTTTAATCTACCAATCACCTATAGACATGTATAAAGGTGATTTTACATCTATGAAGCTTCTAGGAAGCTTTTCTATCAGATATTATCAAATCAATTTATTTTATCTACTTCTATTGGTCTATATTACTTAGGTAATTTATTGAAGTAAATCTTATGTCCGTAACAGATATCCAATGCATTTTTAAACATGACAACATGTAATACGACAATGTTAGCTACTAGTATATTAGTTTTCACTTTAATCTAATAGGCAGATTGTTTTAGATCTTAAAAATCCTTACCCGCCCTCAAATCTCCTAATCCACTTAAATTCCAATAAATTTTAATCTAACTGTTCAATTGAGTCCAAATTTATGAAATAAACTTATTACAATTATATTTATAATTCCAAAAAATATCATTATAGATTTATTATAAAATTTATAGATTTTTCTAAAATGTGAATTTCATTGTAATTTTCAAAAACATAGTTATTCAAATTCAATCTTGATTTTGTATAGCTCTCACAAAGTCATTACAAATCCAAATTACTTTAAATCAATGTTTATAGAATTTTTTAAAAATCTACTCTCTAATCTTGTTCTTTGATTGAATAAAGAATCTTGCATTTGCAATATACACATAGTTTTGTGCCTTGGGATCTGGTTTTAACTTTAGTTTACAATTGGCCTTCCTTGGATATCAATCTAAGATTTTCTTAGATGATTTTTATTAGAAACTATCCTTTTCTTGCATCTAAGGATGCTTATAGTATTATTTTTGCTAATCTATATAATATTATATTTTATTTTTACTTGATTATGGCCCTATAAAGTAAAAAAAATCTCTTTTAATAAAAAGACAGCATAGACATTATTTTTCTACTTCCTCTTATCTTTTATCTATGATTTCTAAAGTGATTTTCTATTATATTTTTAATAAAGCCCTCCTAGATTATTGACCTTCATATACTCTTTCGCCTAATAGCCATATTACAATACAATATTAGAGACTTATTCTATAAGTTGGAAACGTGTAATATGATCAATAGGATGTTGCTATGTAGCTTTTTAGTAAATAGTATATATAGAAGTAAGAGTGAGGCCTTCTTCACTCTTGTCAATGCCTTGCATTTTAGTCTTGGTTTAAGACTCTTTAATCTCTTTGTATTTGGCAATAGCCATTCTAATCTCAATCTTATACCTATCTTTGATTTGTCTATTTTCTTTCTTTTAATGACACAAGAGTATATTGTTTCTTTACAATTTTGTCATGATTAATGTCTTTATTTAAAATACATAATATTAATAAAATTAGTTCTAAAAACCATAATAATATTAATTAAAATAAAATTATATATATATATAGCTATATATATATATATATATATATATAGCTATATAATATACTAATAAAAAAATATTTATATCATTTGACTTATTTATAAAAGTCTTTTTATTCCTTGAAGATAAAGAAGATATAAACCAAAGTATTGGTTATTATTACTAAATTTTCATATTTTTATATTATTTTATATCTTCTTATAGATCTTATTTTTAATATTTTTAATAATTTTTAATAACATAATCTTTAAAATCTAAAATAATATAGTATAATATAAAATAATAAATAATATTAATAAAATCAAATAAAGAGTATAAAATAATAAAAAAACTTAAATATAAGAACCAAATTTAGTCATAAAATTCTAAAATTAGTAAAAAAAATTATTATTATAAAAAAATCCTAAATTAATTATATTTGAGTGATTTTTTAAAGAATTAGAGAATTTATAAATTATAAATAAATAAATAAATGATTAATTATATTTTGCTACTACAAACAAAGAAAGACTACTTGGTTCAACTATAAGAAAGTTTCAATAGAACATGTTTTTCAACACATCATTAATAGGCTTCTCATTCAATTACAAAAATTGTACTTCTTTATTAATTTTTATCAACTTCTAATATGGAATACAATTACAAAACAAATCATGAATTATAATCATGAGTGGTAGAGAGATTCTTCAATAATCAAACAAAAGTAGATATATTTTGGCTAGGATTTTGTGCTAGTTGATCGACCCTTCAAAAATTAACTCAAAATTATATATTTGATATTTATTCTTAATAAGAATAATTTTATTTATATATTTTTAAAAGCCTAAATATAATGATATTTGTATAAGTGTTAAATCTTCAAATATTATATAATTATATAAGTAACAAACGTGTGGTGTATGTAAGTATATATATATATACATATATATATATATATATATATATGTATTTATACACACATTTATATAAATATTATATATATTAAAATCTTAAACATAAAAAAATTAGATTAAGATTATATCTTCACATCATTATAAAATAGTGTAATATCTAAAAATTAAGTTATGTAAAATTAAATAGGCTTTTATAAGATTTAGATTAGAAGAGGTTTTAGGATGCATGTTTTTCTTATTTCTATTTTTTCAAGTAATTATATATATATATATATATATATATATATATACATATTGGAAAAATTTAAAAATTTAATACAAATTGTTTGATATTTGTAAAGTTTAGAATATTTTTGTAGTATGATAAGTAATACAATGCCAAAACAAAAGAACTTAATTTTTTTGAGTTATCAAATAGTCTAAATAAAACTTTCCAACGCCTCTTTCAAATCGTCTTCAAACCATTTTAATAATATTTGATATTACCAGGAAGGTGATATCAAGCACCAAAAGAAAAGAAAATCTTCCCAAACACATTCAATCAACACGAAAATGCTTTTTTTTTTTTGTTTATCTACCAAAAGCAATTCAAAACCCACCCAGATTCTTCACTCGCACAAAAAGCAAAAACCATATCCAAATTGTTTTGCACCTTGCAGAAGCTCAATCTCATACTCATAGGCCTTGTTATGAAAGTAACATTCAGAGGAATTCATCACCGATTTCTCGCAAGATTTAATTATAAGTGCGTCTATGATTCTAAAATCTATATGAAAATACATAACTATACATTCAAATTCTGTAGTGATACTCGGCATTCATTCTGTGGGTCTCGCGATCATACATCCCAATCGTGCAATCCTGGCACCGAATCGAGATCTTCGGACTTTGATCTTGCCTGTTCCGTAAAGGTTGTCTTCTGAATGAAGCTCAATAGCATGATCGGCAAGTTTTTCTATCAGCCTATCAGTCTAGTACTCAATCGAAGGCAAACTAAACGAAAAACAAAACCGTAACCATGTTGAAAACCACAACGTCAATCACTGATTAAAATTAACTACCGTCACGCATCTTCTAAAGGTAGGTTTAGTTGGTTGTTGGAGTGTTCCTGTCAACTAGCTAAGTCACAGTAGCTAACAAGAATGGTCAAGTCTAGGGGAAAGTGATGCTTGATAAAACCACCTTTCTAGATCGGCATCAGCATTCCACTATTTTGCAACTTGTTTATCTTCTCAACACGAACTGATTAGTCAATGTAGGGGTCTGTGAGGTGATTGAAAAGAGTGCTGGGTTGCTTTCGGAGATACAGTATGAGCACTGAAACCTCTAGATTGAGATAATAACAACTGTTAAGTAAGTAAGCAAAGAAAAGCAATTAGGTGACAATTACACAATTGGGCCACTGATCTTTAAGGTGAAATGTAATTATCGCCATCCTGACTGACGTGAATGAAATGTCACGACCACCCCTTCTATACCACATTTATTTAAATATTCAACTCTCTCAAAGTTAACTTCAGTTAAATTCTGTACATCTGTATTACCCTAGCTTCTACAACCACAAACGATTCCATAACCTGATAATGCGTGTTGCCAGCATCCTTTCCGCAATTCTGTTTTCCCTAAGCCTACCCTATGGATCTCTAAGGAACCATGAGCGGGTAAATTGCCTTCTACATCTATCCAGGTCAGATCAACCATCATTCCCCACGCTTCCAGGTTCAGAGACTCCAGCAAACTGCAATTGGCCAGGACAGTAACTACTTCAATTTTCTCGGTGCTTGAAGATGACGAACTCGCTCTATCGATGTTTTTAGTGCCAGTCAGCGTGACTCTGGTCCAAGAAAAAGCTCGATATTAGAAGAGCTCAATCTCACTTCACGAGGTTGTCACCAAAATGATGCTGAAGAGGGAGTTGACAAGTTAAGACATCTGTGGAGGTAGCCCAGTCATATGAAAGTGCCTTCAATTGCTGAGTAACGGTCCGTCAGACAGAGAGAACGATCTGCGTCCCCATATGCCAAAGAGAAAGGGTTCAAACTCCAACCCTAGAAACTGCACTATAGCAGTCTTTTCGTATAGTGGGATCAATGCGGTGTCGAAGGATGCTGAAAGAAGAATCAGGTGAGATTGTGTCGCACCAGTGATAGAAGTGTATTAGGAGTTGGTATAGTTAAAGGTCCTCATAAAACTGCTTTTAAAGTAGGAATACTCAGTGTACTGAACCCAGGCATCACTGACAGTCCATATCACAACTGCAATGACAAGGATGAGAGACAGTACGTAAGCCTTGAGCATGAGCGACAGAACCTCGTAAGAATCCAGCACTTGCCACCCTATGCTGGTTCTCGTCATAGGGAGAAAAATAAACGATGTGTCCCTACCTAATAAGATAGGAACGCTGGCTATGTTTGTGCTGAGAACACTCAGATCAGCGCCTACTACACAACTTGCAACGAAGACATTTCCACTGAAACGATCCTAGAGCCCTCTTCTGAGCTCCCTCGCGCAACCCACTCACACTGGCTTCCTCGACCTTCAACTTCAAAGCGGCCACCTCAAACCTTACGAGATCATCCTTCAATTACGAAGGGTGCAGAAATTCCTCTCACTCGGCGAGAAAACTCTTGCCAACTGCAGAAATCCCCCGACACGATACCACAAAACTCGTACTCCAAAAGGCGCGTATAGTGCTATGCGAGAGAAGCGTACTCGATCGAGACAAGCAGGGTGCAATCAGAGCGACGTCACGAAGCGCGCGGATCCTGCGAGCTTCAGTCCCACTGCAGCAAATGTGCACAGGGGCAATGAGGGAGACGGTCCGGCGATCGATTGCAGTGACAAGCCAGAGCGGTGAGCACCGGGGTTGAGGTTGGAGGAGGTCAGTTGGCCAGGGGGAGAGATGTACCCCACGGAGCTGCTGTGCTGCATGCTTTGCCCCCACCAGCCGGACACCCTCAGAGACGATGAATCTGGTCGAACCTGGTCCCCGCGGAGAAGAACTAGTGAATGCACATGGGTACACAATTTGGGACCCATTGTCGCAAAGCTGGTCAAAGTGTTGATCGGTTCCGAGGGGGTGGAGCCTCCTTGACCGCCTCCCTCCAACCTCACCAGGCTACTACTTCAGATGTCTCCGACGACAGGAAACTCATTCTCCATGAACTGATACAACATGATCCGATCTGACCTGATCTGATCTAATCGATCACATGCAAGCACGGACCTCAACCCCACGCCGAAGCCACTGCATTCATGTGTGTCGTCAGTTTCCTAGTGAGGGTGTTCACATCCTTGACATGGTTTTCGCATCTTCTTTTTTTATGATTCTGAGCGTGTGCTCTGCTCTCTTTTCTAAGGTCATGGTTTCAATGTTGGAGAAACGGCATTGAAGATCCTACGTTTGTTTGTGAAATTGATGTTGTTAAGTTGAGATTCAGTTGGTTGGAATGATGACTTTGGAGTGGTGGTAGCAATAATGAAAAAGAAGAAGTTTATTTAGGCTAAACAGGTCGTTTAAACTGTTTTCTTTTTTAAATAGGAAGTCTCTATTTAGGAAATGGAGAGGAAGTTATTACATATCCAAAGGGAGATATTGCTAAATGTTTAAAGGTTGTTTTATTGTATGAGTCGTTATAGTTTATGCAAAACAAGAGAAGTGAAATTTAAATTGTGCATGATTTTTTTATAAATGTGTGTGATTACTAGTTATATGTGTCAGAATGTATACTAAATAATACATGTGTCATATAAATTTAATTAATGTTTAATAAATTAAATTTAATTAATATTTTAACATAAATTTAATTTATTTCAATAAATTTAATTCATATTTATTCATATTTTAAATAAATTTAATTTATTTCAACAATTTATTCATATTTTAAATAAATTTAATTAATATTTTAAATAAATTTAATTTAATTAATATTTAATTGAATTAAATTCATATTTTAAATAAATTTAAATTGTTGAAATACATAAGTACTTTAGCTTAATGTAATATATTTTAAATAATAATAATAATAAATAATTTTGAATATTTTTTTTAACAACTTTAATTTTTTATATAGACTATATATAGACAATTCAAAACTATCTATTCACTTAAATTTTATGTTTTTATTTTAATTTGTATTTTAAATTTTATAACCATTGTACCTTTTAAATTATTATGTAAAATATCAAAATTTTATGATTTATATCATTCTGATCTTGCTTATCAATTGTATGACAATATTTACAAAAATAGTAGAAGATAAAAGTTATTATTTAAAGAAATTTTATATCAATTTGAAACTCAAATGTCTTAAAAAATTTAAATACAAATAAACTTGAAATAATAATATTGAAGTTTCTTTAATTAAAAATAATAAAAAATTATTAATTAGATTTAAAATATTGATACAAATAAAAAATTAATTATATAATATCTAATAAGTAAATTTAAAATTTAGAAATTGATATTATACTATATGAATCTATTATATAAAAATAAAAATTAGTAAATATTTAATATTTTAAATATATATATATATATATATATCCATATTATAAAATTTTAATGAATTATATTGTAGTTTCAATAAATTACACCAAAATCCAAATTTTATTAGATCAACTAAATTTATTTTCAAAAATTTATTTGTATCCACAAATTGTCATCTAATTTTAATATATAAATTTTAAAATCAATTGAGTTAAAAAAAATTAAACCACTTCAAAATAATATCTATGAAATTAAAAAAAAAAAAAAATTGACAACAAATTATCTTCTATAAACTTATGATCAAATGGATACATATACATACAAATATAGAGACTTGTCATTTATTTGCAATGACCTTAAACTACCAAAAAATGATGCATTGGTATCCTAAGATTGATGGTTTAAATCCCAGTTGTAAAATCCCTAATCTTATCTAATAGTTGCTAGCACGAAGATATTGACTCTCTCATATTCTAATATATACACACACATATATATATATATATATATATATACACACACACACAAAATACATATACATAAATGCACTTTAGTTTTAATGTTTAAAAATAATCCTAATAGCACCAGTCAATGAACATTTACAAGGGTAGGTTGGTGTGTGTGTGTGTGTGTGATTCTGTGTGTTCAGGATGCTGTCCTAAACCGAGAACAAACAGAGGGCAGTGCGGTGAGACAATCCCAGCACGCCGAGGATCAGCAGCCACACCATTCAGAGGTTGGCTGATCGAATTTCGTCGACATCAACGACAACCCACCAAGAGATGCTTCCCGATCGCTGCACCTCAACTGGGTCTTCCCCGCCATTTCAGATCTCACGCCCATTCCGCTGTCTGTTGCGAATCACGCTGTGTTGCTTGAATCCGACGGAATCCAACTGCTTCATTGTTCATGCATCTTGACTTCACCATTTGGTGGTGCGCCGGGGAACTCTACAGTCTCATGGAGCTCTGCGGAGTTACGCTACCAAAACCCGCAACAGTATCTTGCACGTGTGTCCAGTCCGAGGTTGGCGTTGTCAGCGAATTCAGTGCGTTCGGCGAATCTGGTCACGACCCGTCCCTGCAGGGACCCCCTGTACCTGCCATGACCTGCGACGGTTTTGGCTGAGCGGCCAATCATGTGGGTAATAGTTCTCGATTACATAAGCAACGAGGGCGTGACAACTCCTGGGTTTTGAGGAGCTGCTGAATCGTTTCTGCTTTGGTGACTTTTATTGCTGGAGGTTGAAAGGAACTGATTCTGGTTCAATGCCTGCAACCTGCGTACGGAGGTATTGATTCCAAGCAAGTTGCCTGCCTGGCTGACGATCAAGTACCATCTTACATGCAGACTCACGTGATTTTTGCCGCCTATCTGCTTTACATGCGTTCATGCTCGGCTGTTTGAAACTTCAGTGAAGGTCGTCTGGATGTGGGAAACTTGGATGTAAAATTTTGGCAAACTGTTTTACGGCAAGACTGAATAGCCATCACGCCAGATTACAGAAAAAGACAAATTTGAAAACCTGAGAGCGAGACTTTTTCGATGAGTTCAAGAGGAAGCTCAGTAGGGACTGAACTAGCAGCCAATTTTACATCACACTGTTGGTAAAGTTGGCTATAAAATGTATCTTACATAAAGGAGTTAGCTCCGTAGCAGCATGTACTTCACATCAGTTCTAGCCACTTACATGCGCCACATCTTATCACCTCAAATTATCCTTCAAGAACTTTGGAGGAGAGCAGCTTCAAACAAGCATGAAGACAGCAGTTCATCCACACCAGGAAGACTCGATTAATGAAAAAAGACGACACGAACACAATCGAGCACCAACCACTCATTAATCATACCATGGCGATCCCAACTCATGCCAATACACCATCGGTTGGATGATTTGAAAACAGATGCCGTTTTTTTCAATTTTCTCGTCGAATACAGGAAAGCCATGTCCGCGATTCTCCACAATGATGCGGCGAATCATTCCACATGAATGGTAGGGCAAGACCCCTTCGAAACTCTAAGTACACCTAATCTGCGTTCCTACAGTGGAAAGAATGGTACATCTATTTGAATTTACTGCTCAAGATCATGTGTATGGACGATGATAGCAACGCTGCCTTTCGACCACAAAATGATCATCATTTGAAGAACAGATTACGGCAATCAAAACACCTCCCTGTTCATGATCACAAATGTTTTGAAGAAAAACGCCTACTTGTGAAGAACCCATCTCCATTGTGAGCTCTCAAGTTTTGATCGAATGAGGCGGGAATATGTTCCTTCGCTCGCAATCGCTGGCGGGGGAGCATCTTGCTGTTAAGTAACATTGGGGTTCCAGATTGGAAGCCAAAACATTGAGAGGACTCCTTTGCCCTATGACTGGGAATTCGGAATCGGTGACCCGCTCTTCACGTTAGTGTTGTCATTCTCCCTTGCAATATTCGGTAGACATAGGTCATCTCGGTAGTTGTAATGACAACATTGCAATCCAAAACCCAGTTCTGTCCTGCGCGAAGTGCCAGATCTTGTGTGATTTTTTTTGCTTGCGTCCTCTTTCTCAGCACAGTGTGGCATCACGAAAACCCGACTTCAACCATTTTGATCTCGGAGAATGTGGCTCCAATGGAAATTTTTACGGCGGTGAAGGTTGCGATGCGCAAATCTCGGGATGTGGAGGGAGGTATGAATCCTGCATATCACTCGGACATGTAGAGGAGGGCTTGACGTGAGTGATCGTGTACCAGTCGACGGATACAGAGCAGCTGAAGACCCCGCAGCTGAAGGGCACTATGAGTGAAGTCATAAAGTCGGGAAAGGAGGGAGTGGCACTTAAAGTTGTATAAAAAAGTCTAAGCCTCGACTTCATTTCGAGGATCGAGGGTCCCGTCTCCATCAGTCTAGGCGTGCGATTGGACAAACAAACAGCCGGGGTAACTGCTCCTAGGTTTTTAAAACCCAAATAGGTCAATAACTGAGTGATGCGCTAACGAGGGCAAGAATGAGGACTACTTCAGAAAGCCAAGCAGCTGAAGTCGAGATAGTGGAAGGTGTAATTCGAGCGAATTGGAGACAAAGAATAAAATTCCGCGTACTGAGTCCAAGCATCGCCAACTGCCAATGACAAGACTACTGCAAGGAAGAAGAGAGACAAGATATACGCCTTGATTAGCAAAACAGGAACCTCGTTCTTCGACTCTAATCCACGCACCAATGGCTCCATCATATCAATCCCAACCCTCGACAACGGAGACTGCTCTGTTCTTCCGGTAGGTCACACATCAACAGTGGCAAACTTGCGGACAAAAATCGCTCGATTCAAAAGTAAAGAGGGCGACAACGCTCGAGATCTCAATTCACTCACTCTCACACTCGCACTACAAAGGTGATTCGTAAGGAAGTGAATGGACTCTGACAATAAGAAGCAAGCGGCTCTGATGGAGAGGGAAGAGAAGACCCTAGTGGCTAGGGTGCCGAGCAACTTGGTCGACGAACTGCACAACGGAAGACTGGGGGTTTGGTGCAAGTGGGTCGGATCCTGGGGAGCAAATAATTTCCCCTCCCCCTTCCTCCATCATGATGACAAATCATCGTGCCCTATATTTACAATTCTCTGACATTGGATGCTGACGTCGTTTAGTTCTTTTCCCGGGATTCACTGCAACTGGACCCACCTAGTACGGGATGACATACTAATCAACTCGCTTTCGCCTGGTCCAAATACCTATTTGATTTGAATACCATGTTGGAAATACAGTCTACGCCCCTGTCCGCTTGCCGGTATCACAGTCTGTGGCAAAAGTCACCTCAAGTGCTTTACTCGTTGAAGTTTTGGCACCCATTCCTCTTGGAGATGACCATATCTTTTCTGGAGGCGCCCTGGAGACGCGGCTGCTGCTTCTTGACTCTGGGGGCCGCTGTTTCCAAATCAATTTCTAATTTGTACTATTTAAGAGTAATTATGGATATAGATGTAGACGCAATTGTGCGTACGCATGCAAACAATTCTATTGCTTGGGTATTGGTGACTCAATCATCTTGCTTTTTCTTGCTGTTGCTCCAACTTGAAAGCTAAGGAGCTATTGGCAACAACCAGTTGCTCAAGCCCGAGATTCTCAACATTCAGGGCTACGAGAGAATCATATCGCACAACTGAAACATAATAGACGCGCGACGTTCAGACAGTATCTAGGCCAGAATGCTATATAGTTTCAAGTGGCTGTTGCAAGTTGCCCGCGCAATCATCAACTGCAGATTTCCCACATTACAGTGGGTGCGATCGAGTCTTCGTAGGGATCTCATCAATTTCCTACGCCGAGCCTCTTCTTTCAAAAGGTTCTCTTGTAGGTCCACGTTTCTTTTGACTCGGAAGTAACAAGTATGCAATGCAATACGTCATTCTATACACCTCAATCTTCGTTGAAGCTTGGCATTAACTCGGATATTGTAAGAAAACAAAGGTGGTATGGTCGCCGCCACTCTTAATTCTTCTAAAAGATAATTGAACGTCCATCTTAAAATGCGGAGTTTCCTTGCAAAGTCTTGTGTCTATGTTACATTTGCTCACTCGACCGTTCGTTTAAACAGTATACTAAGTGCAAGTGTATTGATACTTCAATACAATGTACATATTTCCTTGACAAATGTACGAGACAGCCACCAGGCGACAAGGTTTTGTTCTTTGGATTAATAAAGTCTTGTAATTTGATTGGTTTTGAATTTCTTGTTTACAGTATAGGCACACTGAAAATTGATCCCCCCCCCCAAAAAAAAAACTTGAAGCAATAAAATGCATGTAAATACATGTAATTTTTTTCTCAATGTAATTATTACCTGCTTCAGTAAGATTACCAAAGAATGACATTTGAATTTTTTCTCCTGTACGAACACATGTACAAAGGGAAAAATGAAGAAAGGAAAGGGAAAAGAAAAACTCCTTTTCTGGATAATTTCTGATTGTGAAATTATCATAGAATGTAAAAAGTAAACAACACATTTTACTTACTCTGTATGAGTATGCATCATGAGGCTTAATAAAGCACAATTTCATATTTTTAAAAAAGTACTGGCCACATCCAAATTAAAAACTACATAATTTTTCTACCTTTAATTATGTATTTTCTTTACCTTTAATTATGGATTATCATTTTTTTAAAAAATGTTATATTTGAATACCACTTTCAATATGATAACGCAATTTGAAATTCTTAACAAACATCATCATATTTCATGCAATTATGGTTTTCTGCCTGTTTACAATCAACTGTTATTTTTTAAATCTCAAAGATCAAACGTTTGAACATCAACATCGATTAGTAACCTCTACTTCATGGATATGATTTCTTAAAAGTGTATCATATAAGTCCATTTTGAGCTTGTGTCAAACCTTTCCTATGCTACATACTTAAGAAGTTAAACTCAGTTAGCACACGGGCTTTGTCGCCGATGCGAGCATAATTGCACTGCATGGAGTTTAGAACTGCAAATCAATCACAGCAACTTCTTCACGAGACACACAGCGGTCCAGCGAGCTAGTGCCAGATTAAACAGAAACGTTCTAAGAATGTTCAACAGAATCGGAAGCTAGACTGTAACTACAATGTAAATCGTGATGGATATTCGATTAAAGCACCATGAGGTGCATTGCCACAGCAACTAGATACAAGTGGAATAGGTGCACAAGATGATAGAAGTGCAAGAGAACAAGATTGAATGTGTCACTGATTAACCGCACATGATCCTGCTCTTATTCAGAAATCGAAGGCGAAGTTGGTGTCACCGAACGTACGCATCGGTCGCCTCTCCACGTAGACATTATCAATTCGAATTCAAACCGAATTGGACTGAATGGGAGAAGCTGTCTGTGATTAAGAATGAAGTCGATGCGCAGTAGTGAGCATGTTGACACCATGCATCGCCTACTGACCAAATCAAGAGCACAGTGAGCAATAGACATGACACTGTGCAAGGCTTTAATCACCATCGTCGACGATACACCCACCAGCTGGGAATACTCACGCCTCTATGCGAGGGTCTTCATTTTCGTATGAATTGTCTCAAAGAAACGTCGATGGGGCCTTGCGAGTTGAGAACCATTCTAATACTCCCCAAATCAGACCATCGAATCCTTTGAGCAGGAGGTCAGGGAAGAAAAGAACGAATTCGCATCTAGACCGAAAATTCTTTTCAGGAAAAAATGACCCGAAAGTTGAATCTGCGCGTCAACTATTACCATGGTTTGATCAGTAACATCTCCCTCGGTGAACTGAGCAATCAGAGATCTCAATCGTTTTTGTCTCCTGTGCTCGACAAATTTTGTTCAACAGCAACCCCGTTACTGTCGCAGTTTACATGATACACGCCAGACCAGTTGCTAGGGTGCGAGCCGTAGCACGGAATGCGCAATATCAGGTTCTGACACCGGAAGTGAGGTTGATGCCAACAAGCTGACGGACCATTCCTGTGCCAGACTCCATGACGAAGTCTAGTGTTCCGACCGCAACATGTTGCAGTCGTCGACATCGGTGGCACATGCTAGGCTAGTGAGCAGCTGATCTGTCAGATCTCATCACCCCGCTCCCGGTGTGAATCAATCCGCTTCACCGCAACTTGGGGTGTGGCTTCGATTCGGATTCCGGGGGTCTGCTTGATGCCAGTTGATCCTGTAGTCTGTTCCTGATCCGCGCCGTTTCCTTGTCCTACTATCGCCGGTCTGGGTGGGCTATTGATCCCTCTGTGTATTTGTGTGCATGTATGTGTTTGTGTGTGCAGATATATATATATATATATATATATATATAATTCCTGAATTGTGTTTAGTTGGTTAAGACTGAGCA
This sequence comes from Physcomitrellopsis africana, assembly GCA_036785485.1. Lineage (NCBI taxonomy): Eukaryota > Viridiplantae > Streptophyta > Bryopsida > Funariales > Funariaceae > Physcomitrellopsis > Physcomitrellopsis africana. The sequence continues at coordinate 146,226 of JAWRVF010000750.1, forward strand.
GATAAATTTTGTTGATGCTGACTCATTATCTACTAGATACAGTGTTACTTTGAGAGGTATTATGTGAGGTACTATTAGTGCATAAGCTTCAAGTTTAACTGTCCCTTGTCCATCTAAATAGACGCAATTACAAGGATTTTTCAAAACTTTATTTTAGATATGTTTTGATGGGAAAAAATTGTTTATTTCAGCTAATGAAAAAGCTTAAGTATTTCAGGAGGTTGACAACCTTGTGAATGTTCTATAACGAATACTCATGGTTTTACTTTAATTCTTGTTTCAAAAATATGTTTTTTTAATAAATAGTAAACTAATAACAAAAGATATTTATAATTTATTTCTTAAAAAATAAAAAAATAAAAAAATAACTTAAACTTACATATATTTGATAGTGATGTCAAGTTGTCAAGTTGTCAAGTTGTCAACTAGAGTACTAGTTTAATGATTTATTTTTAAAATCAACTATAGCTCACATGATTTTCAAAAAAATATCTTCAAACCTTTAGAAAAAATGACTGAAATTTAAAGAAACTATTTTAAAACTCAACTACACAAGTTTCCGCTGGTTCTATTGCATTGTGTTCAGGAGGCAATGTCGGACGCGGGAACGTTGAGTTCCCGTGGGGGATCACGCACGGTCATGCAGGACGGGGAAGAGTGGGCGGGGCTTCGAGATGGGCGCGGCCACTGATCGAATGGTGGCCGCACTCTTGGATGGCACCACCAGTCTTGGCAACTGGGCTCCGACAACCGCCTGATCTCACTGCAGACACGGCCATCACGTATCGACGATGGCTACAACCTCGCCCACTTGTACGGGTCCTGAAGCCAGGCAATGAAAGCAGCTCAGTTGCAGTGGCTGACGACACCTGCACAGCACAGCACATTAGCCCCACTTGCATGGAAATCTCCCGCGCTCCCTTTCATTCTGAAATAGGAGAGTTTCTATTCATGGCTGCAAGTCGGATATAGGATTGCAAATCTGCTTGGTGTTGCTGTTGCTGCCCGGGCCTCAGGCACTTCGGAACCTCCAAGACCTGTATCGTAACAGAGATCAGGTTCAAGTTGCATGAAATGCTGTCTGTGCATGATTTAGATTTCTGAATCGACGCCGGTTCGTCTGTGGGGATAAACCTGGGGTGTCTCTGGCCTGGAAGTTGCATCAATTGATTCATGTGCTGTCTGAAGTACGTGTCGTTCTTTTGTTTTTGTTTTGTTGTGTCTGGTCTAGAGGACAATGAATTCAGTGAGAGGGACAATTCGACTGAGAGGACGTGGAATTGAAGGTTTGTAGTAATTGTTTCGGTGTAGTCAGGTACGGTAACTGATGACGGTGACGTGAGGACCCAGCGATGCAGACTTCATGTTTTTGAATTGATTATGAGCAGGTATCCCTGAAGCACTCGAATTGGGTCGTAGTCGAAGCATTTTAGCCTCGAAGTTGGTATCCCTGGCTTGTTGGCCAATACGTTCTTAGATAAACAGTTTTTTTCTGAGTTTTCCCGTGGAAAAATCGGTCCCTGCGGTGTACGAGTTGTGCTTATGCGAGTTTGAAAAGGAACAGTTCTTGTTCCATCATTCAGTTGGAAGGTTTAGTAAGAACGGGCTGGTGCTGCAATGAAGCAGTCGTGGGAGCTGGCGGCAGTGCAGCCTTTGGACCCGCTGCGCGAGATTTCGTCCTTGATAATCAAGGCATACGCTTTATCTTTGCTACTACTCTTCTCAGTGCTGGTTTGGTCCTTGAGTGGCGCCTGGTTGCGCATGGAGCCACACGCGCAGGATGTCTTCATGCCTGCCTACAACACTCGAACATTTGACTTCAGCTTGTCCAGATCTGCGTCTTGACTTCAGTTGTACGCTTAGATCTAAGTGGTACCACCGTGTGCTTGCACTTCACTCAACTCCGTCTCATCCGACTCGAACGATCCGGAACATTGGGCACTGATCAAATGAGGTAGTCATTGCTCTTGCGTCTATCTTCAGAGCAGGAGTTGGCCCATTGCATAGGATTCCAACTTCACTTTGAACAAATATCTCTCACAAGTGGATCAAATAAATATCCATGCCAAGTTTAAAGATGCCCTAGATATGACTGCTTGAAGCAATGAAGAGGAATATAGCTGAAGATTTCCACTGATGCCGTGATAATGAATTTAATAAAAAGTGATATCTGGCTCTGCATCCGGGATCTGTGCTTGGCTCCGAGGTAGTGACCAGTTTTGGTGAAGTTGAGTATTCATGGTCGTTGTATTAAAGTTTCGAAATCTTCTTTTGCTCAATGTGTAATCCTTTCTTGGTTGTGCGGCCCGTATGGCAGGTTTTGCTTAAAGAGCTTTAACATTAAGGGCCCACAGAGTTTATTGTTGTGATTCAATAAACAAGTTTATTGTTGTGATTCAATAAACAAGTTTATTGTTGTGATTCAATAAAAGTATTTGAATCAGCAAAGAAAAAGGAAAAAGAATGCCTCAACTAAATCAATTTACGTATTTGACGCAATTCGTTTGGTTATGTGATTTTTATATGGCCTTTTATGTATTCATTATCAATCACGATGGTGCCCAATGAACTTGAATGTTGTAATACCCTTGTTCGGAATTCATGAGCATCGTCACAATTGTGTAACGACGTTGCCGTAAAACAATTATTAGTTTACTGATCTGCATCTTTGAGAATATAGGCCTGCTCTGAACTGTGGTCATAGCATTGCATAACAGGGGAGCACGAACTCGGAGATCCGTGTTGTGAGGGTCATCACTGTCAAAAGATGAGTGCCATGGATGCCGCATGTTGAATTTTTCACTATTATGATCACAAGACAAGACGAGGATCATCACGCTGGAACCAGACTCAAGTCTCACGCGATTGAATGCAGATGGCACACCATGTCAACTACTTAAGTTAAGATCTGCAATATTGTTTGAAATTTCCGTGTGAATGTTGCACGATGTGATGTTTCATAATTTGATTATTTGATAATTTGGTTTCACTTGCGGTGACTCCAACTCGATCAGTGCATGTCTGGAATTCCAATGTCTTTCAAAGAATCAGGGAGCTCCCTGATTTTCTTTAGGAAACTGATTCTTTTGTTAAAAACGTACCACTTGCATTGAAGTTTCTTCTCGCCCTTCTAAGGTGATCGCCACTTGCTGCCTGTGAGTGCAGTTACGCATGAAAGCATCGTATTTATGGATGTACAATGTCCTGATTAGAGAATCTTGGACTTCAGAGATGCCCCGACTTAGCACCTCCACCGAAAATGGACGTAAACTTTAAGGGATTTTGAGTCTTCATTTGGTCATTCAGGTACATTCATAGAAGTCTAAATTTACAGTACGTTATTGGAGCAGGTGTTGGATGGGCACTACATGCCATTTCACAGCCCTTCCAGAGTACATTCAAAGAAGTTGTTACTCGGTGCTTCTATCTGCCTATTCAACAGCAGTTAGGTGAGCATGAGCCCTGGATTGATCGAATTATTCACCGGAAGAGGCAACTTCTGTATGTTCCACTCCATTCTAATTCCAGTTCTCCGAATTTGGTCAAATAATTCACCTCCGCCGAATCCTTTCAGAAAATGGTTGGCCCGTGAATTGATCTTGCTGCTTCCAGATTTCTACTGCTAGATTTAGCATGTTCATTCACCAACAGATGCATATCTCGCAAGAGCCAACATCTCATATTCTCTTAGGTTTTGCCGGCCTGTCAAGGATCTAGCTGTGTGAATAGCCCACTTGCTTCTCCATCATTCACCTACTTCCATACCTAACAAACTGGAATCATACTTCGTCGTATCTGACGAAGTGTCTGCACAATTGTGCCCCGCCCTTCAGTAGGTGACTGATGCTGCAAGTGACCCTTCATTGTCGTGTGCTCTCAATAACCTGTGAGATGACGTTACTCTGCATCTCCCTGCACGTCGAGATTCCTTTGCCAACATGGTGTAAAGGCTTGTTACCCCGCATTGCCTTTTTGATGGACCATTCACAACAATGTCGGGAAAATCGAAAATTAGTTTCAAACACTCTTTTAACAATGGATTCAAGTGTGAAAATCTAGGAAGAAATCCAAGTACATTTTCAAGTGCAGTTGCATCTCAAGTTAAACCTAAGGCATTGACCAAGAATTTGCAAGCTACATAAAGAAAGTGCCTGTTTTTCTAAATTTCATACACCAAAAGTGATTGATATTTGCCGAGAATCAGCAGCCGTGGCGCGACAATGTGCAAGATAATTGATCTAAAGGGGAATAAATCTATAATCACAGACTTACTGGCTGCGTTTACTGATTGGTGGCATTTGCGGAATGATCGTCATTTCTCCCTCGCTGCCGGAATCCTGCCCTTGCGGTGCCAGTGCTTAATACAAGTGAACGAGTCATAAAAAAAGCTGCACCTTTCCCCTTCCAGCTCAACCTTTCGCACTCAGACGACCTTTCCCTCCCTCAGCGACTCAACAATCCGTTCCTGACATCGCTGGACCTCGGTGGTCTTCACTCATCACCGTCTTCACCCGCGTCCAGATCTTCTACCTGAGCAGGTTCAGTCCCTTGATCCGTCTCATTTTCCAAACGGAGGCTGTGGACCCCAAACTAGATCAACCCACAGGATTCAATACCATCCGATGGCCTCCTCCTGAAGGTTTCCTGACTGATGAAGATAGTGCAGTGGATGAAGTGAAGATATGGAAGAGCTGGAAAACTCCACTCCCTCATTAATCCCTCACTAAAAACTAGTGCATAAACCGCATCAATCCGCCATCTAGAAAGGTCTCCCAGGCTTGGGATGGATCGGATTTAACATCCGATCGGATCTCACGACCAGGGGCTTGACGTGATCGGATTCGGCAGCGCCAGTTTTGGTGCCGCGTTGGGAATATGCGTCGGAACCTACTACCGTGCTCACGGTGAAAGGCTCCAATTTCTATTCTTCAATACAAGAATGTGTGAAACTTATTGTTTTTTAAGCATTCTTGAAAGAAGAAATCATATATAATTAATATATTAAAATATAATTGATAATAATAATAATAATATGTTTCTAAGAACAAGGTTTAGGATTGTATCAAAAGGTCTCAAAGAAAATATCATCTTTTTAGTTTCATAGTTCTATTTGGAAATTTTACTATTCTACTATTTTTTATCTATTAAAATTTTATTTTTTTAATAGTTACTTATGCTAAATTTCAGAATAGTTGTAGCAAAGCAATAGGATTTTTATATATCATTAGGATGCTTATTTAAACCAACTCTAAGACCTCCAAATCTTCCAATCTATATTTTTGTCTTGTATTAAAAACTTATTTGAAATAGAAGATAATCATTTTTTCAAAAAATCTAGATATCCTAACAAAAATAGCAACTAAGGTGCATTATAAATATTTAAGAATCTAATACAATTAAAATTTAAATATCTTTTTTTTTTATTTATTTATTTATTTTTAAATATTTATAAATAATACAAAGATTAAAAAGAACAAGATCACCTTAACAATAGTAATTAAGATAGTAACTTATCATGTATATCTATATTACTTAAATAGACAAAAGTAAATAGAATCAAGAAAAAAAAAAGATAATGTAGATATTATCTACTAGTAAAACATTCCAAAAATTCTTTAAATGCAGATTAAATTTGTAAATATCCCTATATGTGCTTTTAGGTTGTTACAAAGATAAGTCTATATACACTTATTAAAAGATAATTCCTATATGTATAATTAAGAATACAAAAATCAAATAAAATTAAAAAATATATAACTTTTAAAATAAGTATTTTTAAATACAAAGATATTAGAGAATCTTATATTAGAATTAGAAGATAAGAAAAAAAAATCACAAGACTAAAGATAGCCTTTACTTTGTCTCTATATAGACTAATTAATAACAAGGTCATGTGAATTTTTTTTTCAAATCATAAGGTTTGCAAGACAAGAAATTAAATTAAATGGTGCTTTTATAGTAGTTTTTAGATCTAAGAAATTTCTATATAAGGTTTTTTCAACCACATAATGTATTCAAGGATATTAATAAATCTAACTTGTACCTAAATTTCTTCTATAATATTCCATAATAAAATACAATCTACTTAATATAAATTAATTTATTGTAATTTTTTTAACTTACTTATATTTCTTAAAATAATATAAATATATTTTAAATTACTATTCTATTTCAACATATTTTTTTAATTTTTTAATTTTTTAATTTTTTTAAATCTATTGGAGAAAATACAATTTAAATTTTTAGAAAAGTTTATGAAATACTTTTAATGCTTGGACAAAAAGATTATAAATTTTTTAAATAATTATTTATACCACTATAATTATTTTCAAAGAAGATATTTAAAATGCTCTTAGGTATATTATCTACCTCTTTTAATATTACCAAGCATCAAGAGTCTTTTTTGAAATTATATGATTAGAGATGTTATAATTAATTCTTTATCTAATGCAAAAGATTTTATCTTTGTGGATCTTTACTTATGTTTCAATATCTTGATAGCTTATTTTATAATTTATGCAAATAAATTTTCTTTAAATAAATTTTCTTACTATTGGCTCTTTAAATGGTTGATTTAAATATCTACAAAGAAACTATAGGCAAAACTAAAAAATAATAGAAGAATAAATCTTAAACTGGTTTATTCATTTTTTTGTACCATCTTAATATTGTTATTAATATTTGGTAGTTAATTTAAATTATTTTATCAATAAAAAAATAAAAAATTTCTCTTATTAATCAACAAAATTTTTAGTTGTCTTCTACATGTGCTTACAATCTTTATATAAGTATTAATTCACAAGATATTTAAATTAATTATATCACCTTTAAAACAAAAAAAACTTTTAATAAAGTCCATGATAACAAATGACCACAATTGCTTAGAATATTTATTTATTGAAAAAAATTGTAATATTGGTAATAAAGAATCTTTGCTTAAGAGGGAATATCACATCATTGAAGATGTTTTAATTATTTATAACATTTGACACTGTAAAAATCATATTAAATAAGTTCTTAAGTTTTTTTGAATCTATAATATGCTATTAATAGTATTTTATTGCACTTAAAGTATAAGTAGTCTTGCTTGATCTTCTACAATGTATCAAAAAATTTAAAAATAGAGGTCATATTTGAAATTAAATTAAATTAAATTAAATTATCACAAAAAATTCTTTAATTTCATAAAATAGAAAGTTCAATGATAAACTTAAAAGAAAATCACAAAATAATAATAATAATAATAATAGAAATTTTGACTTTAAAAATAAAGATGTAATCATTCTAATTTAAAAAGAGTGACTTTTTTTGTTAATTATAAGTTCAAATTTTTTTCTCTTGGATCAGAATAAAAAAAATTAGATAAGACATTTAACAAATTTTATTTTTTACTTAAACTATATGTAATAGTAGATGCAAAGAATAACAAAAATATATCTTAAAGAACTTTAAAATAATTTATGATAAATAATTAGATAAAATATTTAAATTTCTTATATTTAATATAAATTTTAACTAGACTAAAATTGTCTTCTAAATAATAATTTTAATTTTTAAAAAATTACAATCAAATTTTTTATTATAAATCTTATAATTAGTATTAATTTTTATTATTTTTAAATATATACAAAACAATGTAGTAAAGTAAATCATGTGATCCTATTTTTTTATGATATTATATTTAATCCAAAATTTAATGAATTTTTTTCTATAAAGATTGACTTAAAAAACTTTTGAACTAAACAATTTAGAAGTTGTAATGAATGTTGCATTTTAATTCTTAAAATGTTGCTTTTGTAATTCTTTTTATCTTTTTATTTTTTTTACAAGTCAATTGTATAAGTAAAATATCAACTTAGGAAAAAATTATAATGATTATTTAATTAAAATTAATAAATCCCATATCTTATGCAATCTTAGAAATATTTTAATTTATAATACTTTACATTTATTTACAATACAATTGAAGATATAGTCACTTGAGATGATATACTTCAAAAAGTTTAAGTAGGTTGTATAAAAAATTTATAACTTGATTTTAGTGTTTAGTATTAAATATTTAGAATTATATAATATATTACAAATATATTTATATTTTATTATATTTAAAAAATAAATAAAAATATAATAAAATAATAAATAATAAAATTATTTAATTTTTTTTTAAAATATCATCCATCAAATATTAAAAAATAGTTAAATCATTGATGAATTTAAAAAAATAACATTATATATTTTAAAATTATATCTAATTCCAAATATAACTATTTGTTAAAAAAATAATTTATAATAAGCTACTTTTTAAAATTATAAGATAAATCATATGATAAAATCTCATAATAAAATCATCTATTTTAATATATATCTTAGTTTGACTTAAAAATATATAATAAAATATTAGATATATAATATACTTAAAAGATCAAATACTACATATATGAAAAATATATATATTTTTTAATTTTAATTTTTTGTAACTTTCATCAATATCTTTGCTTCAAAAAAAATTCAACTTTAAAAAATTAATAAATACTTATTATTTTGATATTTTTATAATTAAATTAAAAATCAATTCTAAAAATTATATAATCTATCTAATAATCATATTTTTTAATTATCTTAAAATTAAAACAAGAGAATTAATCAAAGATTTAATAATATTAAATATTCTTATTATTCTATAATCATATATAATTAAATTTATTTAAAATATTTTAAAAATAACACTTCCAAAAGATAAATTTTCCTATATATAAGTAATATATGTATTAGTTTATATATTTTTATTAAAGATATTTTATATTACTTAATAAATTTTTTTTTATTAAAACAAACATGAAGATTTAAAATCTAATAAAAATAAAATAAAAACTATGTAATTTTTAGGTTCTTGAAAAGTTTACATCACATAACAAAGGGAGTATTTAAGATATGATATTAGCTTTTTATAATATGATATATAAAAATCTCATTACATAGTTGCTATTAAATTTAAACAATCTTATATTCAAAAAGTTGCTCCATTTTATAATAGTATTTTTATTTTGTAGTTGTTTTTATTTTATTTTGGACAATATTAAGAAATATGTTTAAATTTTTATTTATAAAAATTTACAAGTAATCTTTAATATATCATAAAACCATAAAAGAGTCCTTTTAGAATTTTTATATATTTAGAAAGTTATTAGTAAAGCATTCTAAAAACTTTAAAATTTATTTTATAAATATTACAGTCTTTATAAAACTTTCACATAGCTATTATAATTAACTAATACACATAAAATAAACTAAGACCATCTTTATTCTTATCAATCTTTTTATTTTATATTTTAATCTTGATTTAAGATAATTTAATATTTAATTGTTAAGAATCAAATCAAAGAACTTATGCAAGATTATAATAAGATAATAGGATATGTAAGCCTTATTATAAAGCAATACAATACAAGAATAAAAACAAGACTAGAATGTCCAAATTAGAATATAAGACATGCATTGTAAAGACTGAGGAGACTTTTAGGCTTAACACCTATATATACTAGGAATTAGAAAGCTTCTAAATAACTTCTTATAGAAGACTTTGCCCCTAAGTCATCCTAGGATGCTTCTTGAGTGGCTTCTTTATTGCTTCAATGTAAAGAAATCTTAAGAATCCTTTCTTGTGACTTCTTATATTGTTTGGAAGTTAAACAATCTTGAGAACCCTTTTTAACAATTTTTTAGAATCTTCTACAATCTTCTAAGATCTTCTAAATTCTTTTAGGACCTTCTAAAACCTTCTAAAATCTTTTTTAGATTTTGGATGATTCTGACATCACTTCTTCGTTTAACTTCAAGTTCTTCAAAGAGCGCTATAATCAAAATTGCTTAAAAGCGTAGAAAATCAAAGATGTCTCTTATGATCTTTGTAATATACTTAAATTATCTTTTAGGCCTTTATAATCAACAATAATAATCAACATCTTTTGTTTGAGATCAAGCTTGTATTTCTATATCTTTATTTTGGAAACATCCTTTGAATACCACTTTTAGACAATCTTTATGAGCAAGTTCTACTTCAATAATAATTACCACCAATCGGCTACTAGGTATTCTTTGACGTCTTTGTGGTTTAGGCAATTCTTCCTCTTAAGGTCATCAATATGAATTACTTAGTTGACATGGTCTAATTTGCAAGGTATCATCTTTTTGACTATCTATAATTAAATTATTAGTTTAAAATAAAGACAAATTATTAAACTTAAAATGAAATAGAATGAATTTGAATTTATTATTTATATTAAAATTTTAAAACTTTTATAACTCTCTCTTTCTTTTTTATAAAGAAATTTGAAATTTTTTAAAATTGTTATATTCATCCTTTTAAATTAGATGTTATAGCAAATATTACCTAGTAGTGATTATACATATTATTTTTTTTTGGTTTAGATGGATGTTATTGGTGAAATTTTTGTATTTTTTGAAGTCCATTGACTAAATTTTGAACTGGCTTGTATATTTATTTATTAATGATATAATTGCACCAATATACAAAGTGCTCTAATTGTCTTCACTTCATTCTTCATTAAGTACTTTTTCTACCTCAAATTCTTCATGATTATCTATTTCAATACAAAGCAATGGCACTTATATTCTTTCTAATATGCTTGATTTTTTATAAGGCTCTAAAAGAAAAACATAAAAAATAGAATGTATTTTCATAGATGCCAATAATTCTAAATAATAAGCGATAAGATTGATTTGCTTCTAAATAAGAAATGGTCCTAACCTTTAATAATTTAATTTATTGTATAGTTGATTGGTCCTTATATTATATCAAAAGAATCATACTTTGTCACCAACACCAAAAAAAATTATTCTTTTTAAAATCTATCTATTATTATTTTATATTATTTTTAAGTTTTTTCTAATTAAAGTTTTATAATTGAATATAATTCCACCAATCTTATACCAAATTCTTCAATTGTTGGATTATCAAATTTAAACGGCAATAATATATCCAATTTTGGATGATATTCATAATTGGCATAAAAAAGCTTTATTAAGTAGAAGCATAAATAGTGTTGTTATAAGCAAATTTAATAAGTGGCAAATAGGAAGTCTAATCATCTTATTAATAGTTGATGGTATATCTTAGATATTGCTCTAAAATTTGATTGACTTGCTCCATTTGGCCATTGGTTTATAAGTAGAATGTTGAAGATAACTTATTATTTATTTGAAGGATTTCAAATAATGATTTCCAAAACTTGGATACAAATTGGAGTCTTTAATCTGATATAATATTATTTGATAATCTATGGTATTAATAAATATTATTAATAAAGAATTTTTCCATTTCTTCACTTATAATTGTCTTCTTGCAAGAAATAAAATGTGTCATCTTAATAAATGAGTCAACAATCTTAAATATGGTATGAGAAGAATTGAACAATGGAAGATTTGTAATGAAATCCATAGAAATAAAAGAGTAAGATTGCCTTAAAACAAATAGTAGTTGAAAAAGTTTGTATAATCAATATTGAGGATTCTTTGATTTTGAGCATATATCACATGAAAGTACAAATTCCTTGATAGTCTTCTATATCTTAGACCATCAAAAATCTTGAAAAAAAAGTTTCAATGTCTTGTTGAATCCAAAAGGTCTAACAGTAAGAAAGTCATGATGCACTTGCAAAATATAAAAGCATGATGGTCTCTTATATATATATATATATATATATATATATATATTTAAAATAAAGAAGGTTGTCTTTAAACTTAAATTTTTTAAAATTATTTTAAATATTATTAACATATTATTTAATATCAAAGATATGAAGGTTTACAGTCAATGTTGTGCAAGCTTGATTAAAAAGTGAAGAATTTGTTGAAATTAATATAGTGATTACTTGAAGATACAATTATTCAAATTTTAAGAGTGTTATTTATTATTGATCATATGTTATCTCTTCTTCTTTTAGGATAAGGTATGATTGCCTGGACAAAGCATTTTATAATCCTTGTTGTTTTCTTAACCAACATATGATGTTAAAGTCAAAATTAGATAAAGATATATTCTACCAAATTTAGAAATGATTTAAAATATAAACTAATATAAAATATTTAAGATTCTTATGATATATATATATATATAATATCATAGACATAAGATTTACTCCAATAATTATCTAGCTAGATAGAAGTAGATAAAATAGGTTTATTTATTAATATCTTATAGAAAAGCTTCTTAGAAGCTTCATAGATACGGTTTTATTTTTATATATGTCTATAGGTGATTAATAGGTTAAAAACTTGGCCAATAAATTAGCCATATATTACACATATTAGTAGCTTGTGGAACAAGCTAAATATATGGTACACATATATGAAACTTATCTTATAAGTTTGACACATGTCTTATAAATTGGACATATGTTAGAGGTCCTATAGAATGTCTCTATTAGGAACACATACTTTGCAGGTTTATAAAATCTTCTAGAACATTCTAAAGATTTTTGAGTAAGTGAAAGTCGGTTGAAAAGTTTCATAGTTGGTGAAAGTAACTCGAAAAGCTTCATAGTTAGTAGAAGAAGCTCAAAAAGCTTTCAAGTTAGTGGAAGGAGTTCGAGAAGCCTTCAAGTTGGTAGAAGGAGCTCAAGAAGCTTTCCAGTTGGTAGAAGCTGCTCAAGAAGCTTCTTAGTTTGATAGAAGCCGCTTAATAAGTGTCTTAGATAGGGATATATATAAAAATCAAGGTTGAAGAATTCTTCAATCTCAATAATACATCTTTTGGAGTTTTAGCTCACCTTTCTTGGTGTTGTTTGTATATTCATCTAATTAATTCAAGTTCTTATTGATTTGTTCTTGAAACCTTGTCCTAATTCTAGTCTCTTTCTTTTTATTCTTGTACCTTTGACAGTTTGTTGAAACTAATCTTATCTTTAATATTAAAGTTGGATCTTTTTTGTTAGAGAGTCGATTACTCCTCTATTCAAAGATATACTAGCGCTTTAGAGGTTGCAGATTACCTTCTTCTAAATTGGTATTTTCTTCATCACAATATTAGAGCTTTGTCCTTCTTGTGAGAAAGTAGATCACCTCTCTTCTTGAAGGTCTTAAAGTATTTTAGAGGTTGCAAATTACCCTCTTCTAAATTGATATTGTTTTCTAATAGATTCATTTTTTCTTTCTCTTTGAATAGTTGGAAGTCAAGACATTAATATGATCAAATCTTCCAAGTCTAAGTTAGATATCTTTATAAGTGTTCTTATTACATTATCTATTAGGATTGCGGAAATTGAAGGGGTTATTACAAAACTTTTTAATAATGCAACATTCATAGTACCACAATCTAAACTGCACCAACCTCTAACTTTTGCACTTGAGGATGCAATACTATTTATGCTACACCAAAGAAATCTACCTATTCAACAATGTAAGGAGCCTTGAGTTAGTCTTCTAAAGAAATATATTGGTACACTATCGTGTGGCGTGAACTTCTATTTGGAAATACATTCGGTATTTGGCTGTAGAGAATTTATTTGAAATATAATAGCAAGAGTCTAATAAGTGATTTGTCTTTAATTAAAAAAAAAAATAATACAAAGAGATTACAAAAGAGAAGTTATATGGATAAACTCTCTTGTATTTAAGTAGGTTTGTACAAAAAGGCTCAAATTGCCCTAAAATCCTTCAATACCTTATTCATCCACAACGATTTAATTCTTCTTGAACTTTAAAGTTCAAGAATTGTTGATTTAGCCATTTAATTTCTATAAAATTTTCTTTAAAGTGTAGAAAATTCTTTTGAGCTTAATAAAAAAAAAAGAATCGACTGCAAATTTGTTGTCAATTATCCAATATCTTAGAAATCCTAACAGGTGTTTAAAATCCTAACTTAGAGACATCTAAGTACTATTTCCTTCATATCTCACAAATCCAAAATCTTAATGCCACAATTTTTTTTTATAGTCTTGTGATATAAACATATATATTCTTAAAAATTTTGAATCAAAAATTTATCAAATTATCTAAGATATAGCTTAAAACATAACCACTAGTCAAGAGGGGTCACTTATTATCTTTAGCTTACAAGCACTAACTTCAACTCCCAATATCTCCTTTATTCCAAGTTGGATTTTATTAAACTATACATAAAAAGTGTAGCTAAGAAAGTGCTCTTTTCAACCTTAGTCATTGATCCTCTATTGCTCTCTATTTGTGTGAGTTATGTCCAAAAAAGTGATAATAGATACAATTTTGATACCTTAACTTTGAGCGCCTATATCTCCTTTATAAAAAGTTCAAATCATCCAAAATTTTCACCAAAACCATAGCCAAAAATCTAAACTTACCGACCCTAACCTTTGATGTTTGACTTTCTTCAAAAAACAAACCTTAATCCCTAATAAACCCTTAGGCAGCCTCCTTAAAGCCCATTGGGCATGATTTTTGGCCAATAGGAATAGAAACTTCTATCATCTATTTCCATTCATTCACATGGATGGCCTAATTACTTCCTTTCATACTATAAATCTCTTTCTAATTCCATTTTTTTATAAGATTTATATAATATGTGTTCTAAACATCAAATAAAAGAAATAAATAAGATATCAAGAGTCACCAATGTCTAACAAAGGTGACCTAAGTTATATAAAAGTTATTATCAATATAGAATCAACTTCAAAAGTCACTACCAAAAAAAAAAAGAAGGTTGTATAAACCTCAATAATAACCTTGTTAGATAGATTTTTTCTAAACTAACAATCTAATCACATTTTGTAACTAATAAAATCCATTGATATGGCTCTTATTTAATTATGTGATAAATTATAGTATATATATAATTTTTTCACATGATAGCCAAACCACAACTTGACAATGCATTCAAAGTTTCGAGGGTTTGTCAATTAAATTTGATTAATAATGATCCTACAACCTGATATTTATCTAACAAAAGAATTACAAGTTAGATTGGTTAGCACATTGCTTAAAGAACAAGTATTATCATGGTTTGCTCCCTTGTTTAAAAAGAAATCACCAATTTTGAGCAACTTTGAAGTTTTCATGGAAGTATTTGTAGAAGCATTTGGAGAACATGGGAAGGCTTGTTGGATAACAACTAAGATCTGAGTATTGCGTCAAGCGGCACACTATGCATCAATCTATGCATTTCACAAATAATATAAAATTAATATAAAAAAAAGTTATATATATAAATTCTTTTGTATTCAAGTAGATTTGTACAAAAATAGTTCAAATTTCCACACAAATCCTTCAAAATTTTATTCATCTGTTAAGACTTATTTCTTCTTAATCTTTAGGGTCCAATAATTCTTGATCCAACTGTTTTGTTTCTATAAAAATTTCTTCAAAGTATAGAAAATTTTCTTAAGTTTCATCACAAAGAAGAATCAACTATAAATTTGTTTCCAATCATCCGATATCTCAAAACCCCTATCAGGTGCTTAAAACCCTAGCTCAGAGACACCTAAGCCCTCTTTTTCTTATATCTCACAAATCCAAAATCCTAATGCCACAAATTTTTTGTAAATAGTCTTGTGATATAAACATATACACTCTTGAAAATTTTGAGTCAAAAATCTATCAAATTGCCTAAGATTTAGCTCAAAATGTAACCACTAGTTAAGTGGAATTACTTACTGCATTAGCATATAAGCACTAACTTCAACTCTCAATATCTCCTTCACCTCAGCTTAGATTTTATCAAACTATATATAAAAAATATAGCCAAAAAGTCTTCTTTTCAACCCTAATCGCCAATCCTCTATTGCTTTTTGTACACGTGAGTTATGCCCAAAATAGTGCTAATAGATACAATTTCAACATCCTAACTTTGAGCGCCTATAACTCTTTTTTAAAAAGTCCAAATCATGCAAGATTTGCACCAAAACCATATCCAAAAATCCAAACTTATTCACCCTAGCCTTTGATGTTTAACTCCCATCCAAAAACAAATCCTAATTCCTAATAAATCCTTGAACAACCTCCTTGAAGCCCATTGGGCATGATTTTTGGCCAATAGGAATAGAAACTTCTATCATCCATCTCCATTCATTCACATGGATGGCCTAACTACCCCCTTTCAAACTAAATATCCCTTTCTAATCATTTTTGTTATAAGATTTATATGATGTGTGTTCTAAACACCAAATAAAAAAAATAAATAAGATCTTAAGGATCACCAATGTCTAATAAAGGTGATTTAAGATATACAAAAGTTATTATCAATATAAAATCAACTTCAAAATTATTATCAAAAAAAAGAAATAAGGTTGTATAAACCTCAATAAGAGTCTTTTTAATGGATCTTTTTTAAATTAGCAACCTAACCATATCCTATAATCAATAAAACCTACTATTATAGCTTTTACTTAACTGTATAATGAATTGTACATTAAATATATATGTACAATTTTTTCACATGGTAGCCGAACCACAACATGACATCCACCCCTTCCAAACTTGTGCATCCTTTGATATACACCAAGAAGAGTTGAAGTTGTGGTCGACATCATATTATTGCTCTAACAATATCTTCTTCAAAATCTTATTCTTCATCTTCATTTGTAAAGAAGTCAATCTCTTCTCTTATATCTTCATGTGTTATGCCTTGATCCCATTGTTTGAAAAATTTTATATATTTTTCTGCAATTGGAACTTTAAGGTGTGTTTCATCTAGCTTCCTTAATACATATGTGGCATTATTTAAAGCATTTACAACCACATAAGATCCAAATCAACATTTAGAAAATTTTCTAAGAGTACTATGCTAGTTATCTAAGCTGCTATCATACACCAAAATCCAATCACCTTTCTGAATTTTTTTTGGCCTTAACCGATGTCGCTTGTCAAATCTATCTTTATTTTTGATTTGTGCCTCCTTTAATTTAATAATTACTTTTTTTATATCTTTAGGTCTTTTCTCTAATTGACAGATTTGATGTGCAAGAAGTTATTCTCTAGACACATTGTCTTGCCAAGGTAAAACATTCCAAGTATATATTTACTCTTCAATTGGCATAATAGGTTTTTGTCCTTGTATTAATTCCATAGATATATATCTAATTACTAAACTGTGAGTAGTATGATCAACCCATAGAATAAATGGTAATAATCTTGGTCATTCTTTTGCCCTTCCTTTACATGCTTTGATAATGGCTTTTATTATCAAAAGATGACCTCACTCACTTTTGACATTATCTTCCGGATTATACGCTATTGTAAGTGTAAGCTTGATCCTACATCTTTCAAAAAAATTCCTTGTTTTATGTGTATTTAATTCCCCACGATCAGCAGTAATCTTTCCAATACATTTGTATCTACAAACTACATCCTCTAGTAAAAATCTACAAACTCCTTTGGTGGATTTTGTTTGTAGAGCTCTTCCCTCCACCTAATTGGATAAATCTTCTTGTGCCAAAACCAAGTATTACATTTGCTATAATCCCATAGGTATAATAATTAAATCCACTACCTATTTATAATGTATTGCTAGAGGATATGTAGGATGCAATCCGTCTCTGTGTCAAATCTCTGAATATATTTGGCAAGTTTGATATGATTCTATAAACTTCACTACATCTCTATACATATTACGCCACCAATATTTTTCTTTAAGCTTGTTAAAGGTAGCATAAATATCTCTGTGACCAATCTACAAGCTATCATGGAATTCTTGAATCAATTGCTCTTGTATTTCTTTCTTGCAAATTATTCTTTGTGGTATACCACTATCCCTTTTACATTGCTTCCACAAGTACCCACCTTATAAAAGGTAGTTGTAGGCTTTCCGCCTAATCTACTTGAAATAAACATCATTCCATTCCAATTGCCTTGATAGCATTCTCAAATAGTATCTAATATCTATCCATTCTCCTTCATGTAGTTTTTCCATGAATAGTTTTGGATATTCATTTTTTCTTTTTTGTGTTCTAGAATAGAAGGTAGTACTTACATTCTCAATATCATCAATCAAATCTTTTTGCTGTTCATATCTAGTTTGAGATAGTATATTCGCCACTAGATTATTTTTGCTTGCTATATACTTGAATTTAAGATTTAAAGACTTAATATATGCAATCCACCTCAATATAGCAATATCAAGGATATTATAATTGGTGATCATTCTCAATAGTGGCAAACAATTTGTTTCTACCATCACTGATGTCTCAATTAGATAATCTCTTTCAATTTTTATAGCTGTCACTGCCTCTGATAATTCTCGTTTTACTTGTGGATAGCACCTTTGTCTTTCACTTAATACCTTAGCTCCAAATCGTATGACAAATTGATTCCCTTTTTCATCATCTTGTCCCATTATCCAATCAATAGCTATTAGACTAGTATCAATTGTAAGTATCACCAATTTTTTATTTTCATAATTTATTCTACGTAATACAAGTGGAAAAGACAATGATTGCTTCAACCTTTGCATTGCTTCTATATGTATCTTCTCCCATTTAAACCTCTTTCTTTTTTGTAATAGATCATAGAGAAGATCTGCTATATGCACATAATGTGGAATCTCTCTATACATAATAAAATATACAAACTCCCAAAAATCTCCGCACTTTTGTTTGTGAGCTACAAACTTCCTTCATCCATTGTATGGCGTCCACTTTAATAGGATCTAGTTTACGACCAAACCATCTACATAAATCTTCCACAATAACAACCTCTCAAACACCAAAGGTTGATTTAGCTCCTGATAAGGTCAAGTGGACTTCCTCAAGTCGTGATAAAATCTTATCACAATCCAAAATATGACTAGATACAAATTTATGACATCCCTTCTGATCCATTATTTCTTCCTTTTCTTCTTCTATACACCCTTTTATTGGAATATCATCTGAGAAAGGCATAGTCTTTTCTAGAATAAAATCACAGAGCATCTTATTCATCCCATTTATCATATAAGCAACTGAGTTTGTTACTCCCTATGGTAATATACATATTTTTACTAGTCCTAAAAGTGTCCTCAAAGTAGTGATATCCTTGCTTCTTTCTGCAAGTTGGAATTGATTATATCCAGAATAAAGATCTCTAATAGAATAAATGGCTCTATTAGCAAATGCTTCAGCAAATTTTTCAACGATTGGTCCTACTTCTATATTTCTAATGGTTATTTGATTCACTAATTGCATATCTTGAATAAACCATAGAATTCCATTTTTCTTTGGTACTATAAACCAATGACTAGAATATAGTGTAAATGATGGTTCTAAAATTTTAATTTGTATCTTTTCTTTTAAAAGCTCTATAAGTTTGGATAGATGTGCTCTAGATATTGGAATTGGCCTTAGATCCTATGAAGCATGTAGAACTATAAATATAATCATTGATACTATAATACTTGGATCCACACATCTAATTTTTAAAGATTCAAAAGCAAAAGTTTTTTTGTGCTTCTTCAACATTTTTCTAAATTCTATTCCTTTAGTAGGTAGAAGAAAATTTGTGGATTCTACTTTCAACTCTTTGAATGTACTTTTTGTAAACTTATGGCCAATTTGATTAAGATTTTGTAAGCCCTTTTTCTTTGAAGCCTCTTGAACTTGGTGGTTTGAATCACTAGGCAATGGTGTAAATGGTGTAGCTACAAATTTTATTTTTTTTTCTATAATTTTGTACCTAGTTTCAACTTTGACTTCATAACCTTGAAATGCTTGTATAATTGAATAGAGCTCTCCTGAATGTACTGCACCACTTGATCTTCATTTGTTACTTCAACTTTAATAAGTTCTTCTAACATATCTTCTAAACCTGTTTCCATATATTTATCTATTATCTTATTATCTTCATCAAGCACATCTATTCTTTTTAGGTCTTTTTCTATTTTTCTCACAATCTTTTTCTCTCATTTTTGTAGGTCATTAAATTGTGTGTGTGTAGCAAATCCACTCTTAAAAAATTTTACAATTCTTGTACAAAAGGTACTTTCTTCTCCTTGCGAGAGTATCTTCTCCGATGTACTACCACATCCTCACTCTATAGTGGTACCTTATAAAAATCCTCAAACTCTTCACCAATCTTTGATAACAAGCCACGCCGTTGATAATCCCTATTATGCTCATGAATAGTAGGTATTGTTAAAAATTGCACTGCTTGTTTACCACCTTGGCTTCTAATGTGAGCACATGCAGATCCATCATCTAATACCTTAGTTTCCATCCTTACAGCAATAATATATGATTGTCTAAGAATTATTAGATAAGAAGTATTGTTCTAAACAAAGAAATTTTATTCAGTAGATATATCTCCAATTTTCACCTTCACATCTGAACAAGCACCATAAAGATCTCTACATGTGTTATTTGCTGTTTGAATCATCCAACCATGTTCAATGTCAATGGGCCACCTCTCACATTTATAAATATCTTTATACATAATATTAATTTCAGATCCATGGTCAATAAGAGCAACTATTGGATTTGTTAAGTCTCCCACCTTCACCAAAGTTTTTATAATGATTCTAGTTCAATGCTTCTTAGAATAATGACTAAGACCTTTGTCATCAACCTTATCTTCATCCAAGGAAAATTGATCCTTTTGATTGATACAACATTTAACCAACTCTAGCTCCTCTTTTTTTGTTAATGTTTTATCTAGTGCATTGGACATTGCAAACTACCCTATCAATTGCCTTTTCTGCTTGATAGTATCAATAATGACATCATGGAATTTTTTCTTTGCAATGCCTAAAATTTCTTATAATGTAAATTCAATTTTGGCATTCAATAGCTTTTCTTCTAGTATGTCTTCTAAATTTGTTATTGCCTCAATATTTGATTGTACTTTATAGGCAACAAATTTATCCTTTTTTTTATTTTTTATCTACTTCTATCTTTTTTTCTCATTTTTTTTTTAATAGTGTTGTATCTTCAGAATATGATGATGGTGCAATCCTGGTGTCGTGGTGAAAGTCCGCTTCAAGTAGACGCAAGGTCCCTCTTTACAATCAAGTTGGATCCAATATACACAAACTTTTTTTTTTTTTTTTTAAATTTTTCTTTTATAGTCACAAAACCATGCGTATAATAAATCAACAAACTAGAAGCTTGGAAATTTATAAATTGAAATCCAGCCATTTATATAAGTTCAAATTTTGGAAGCATAGAGTTCACTTCTTTAGTCATCTTCACAAAAATTTTCAACCGTGAATTCATTACCGATCACTAGATATCATCAAAATATTAGCAAGTAATTATAAAAGTAAAACCAAACTAGAAACTTGAAAATTCATAATTTAAGATCCAACTATTCAAATAAGCTCAAAATTTGGAAAAACATATTTCATACCTTTGCTTATAGTCACATGAATTTTGAGCCGTGAATTCATTGCTGATCATTAGATATCATTAAATCCTTGGCAAATGCTTTTAGAAGTCAAATCTCAATTCAAAACTTGAAAATTCATAATTTAAGATGTAGATATTCAAATAAGCTTAAAATTTGGAAAAACATAACTCATATCTTTGATCCTCATCACATAAATTTTGAGCTATGAATTCATTGCTGATCGTTAGATATCACCAAATCCTTGGCAGGTACTTTTAAAAGTCAAAACCCTAGATACTTGAGAACAAATTTGCCATTACTCCCTAATCAAAGTCTCAATTGATATGAGATTTTAGACATAGACTCTTTATAGTATAAGTAATATGTACACAATAAATGAGCTTCAAATTCTTCTTGAAACTCAAGTTCTAGCTTAAAGCAAATCCTTCTATTTATCTAACTTCTTCAAAACCCCAGTTTAGTTTGCTGGGTTTAACTAGCTGCATCTCACTCATTCTAAACTCATTTCTATCAATTCTTGGATGTAAAATGTGTAGCTTGAAGTCTAGTTTCTAATCCAATTTCTTGATTTCTTGTTAGTATCTTAAAACTTCTAATATACCCTGAAAAGTGATAGTAGGTGTCATATTAGTAGTCTAAGTTCAAACAAGCATATCTCTCTCATCTAAGCTCCGAATCCTGCGTTTCTACCATCTAAACTCATGCCAAGAAGAAGCTCTCTCTCAATACCTCTCTGCAATTGCCAAAAAACCCCGTCTTCTTCTCCTCCAAGCTCGTCAAAGAAGTCGCAGCCAAGGTCTTTAAAGTCCAAGTCAACAATTAATAGTTTAAAGTTATAAAAACCCCAAATCTAATCCTCCAAGTCAACACTATTAATGGTAGCCGACTATTGACATCCAAATCTATTATTTATCCTTAGTAAAATCCTAAATTCAACCTCAAAGTCAAAACTCCTTATATCTACAAATATAACCCTGAATCTACTAAAATCTAAGATTGAAAAAAAGATAAAAGAAACAAAAGAAAGTTTCAAGGCTAGATCAAAGATAAAGTTAAGATTAAAGATAAGGTAAAATTTTAACCAAAGAAAAAGAAAGAAAGTGAGAATTTTTTTTCTAAACTATTTAAAAACTTAGATTGGTAAGAAGAAAGAAAGAACTTAATAAAATTTTGAAAAAAAGATAGTTAAGTTAGGTTTCTATATATGGATGTATTTACTTCACGACATCCACCCCCTCCAGACTTGCACATCCTCCGGCATGTGCCACCATTCACCCTTCATCCTATTCGTCTTCATCTTGAATTTCTTTATCTTCTTGGTTCTATTGTTCGTCAGACACGTACATTTCAAAGTCTTCAGATAGACAATTATTATTTCTTCTTCGGAAAGCTTTCACTCGTTTTTCTGCTATTGGAATTCAGATAGATGTTCCATCTAATTCTCGAAGTGAGTAAGTTCCATTGTCATGAGCAATTACAATAATATATGGTCCAAACCATCTCCGAGAAAATTTTCTTTGCGTACTATGTTGGTGGTCCAAAGTATTGTCATAAACCACTATCCAATCACCTTCCAAGATTGGTTTCAAACGCAATCGATGAGTTTGATCAAATCGTGTTTTATTTTCCAATCTTGCTGCTTTCAACCTATCTAGTGCCAATTGGTGGTCTTCTGATAGTCTCTCAATTTGTTGGATCCGGAATTCCAAAAGTCTTTCATGAGATATGCCATTTTCCCAAGATAAAAATAACCACGTAGGCATAGATTCTTCTGCTGGCATAATGGGCTTTTGATCCAAGATTAATTCAACTGGCATTTATCTCGTTACCGTACTATGGATGGTTCTATCGGCCCATAAAGCAAATGGTAGTAGCCTTGGCCATTCCTTTGAATTGCCTTTACAAGCTTTAACTAATGCATGTATGATTGGTGGGTGGCCTCTTTCACTCTTCCCATTTGCTTCTGGATTATATGCAGTGGTTAATTTTAGCTTTATTCCATATCTTTCAAAAAAACTTCTAGCTTCAGCAACATCTAATTCTCCTCTGTCAGCCGTCATTCCTCCAATACATCTATAGCGACTAAAAATATCCTCAAGGATAAATTGACATATTCCAGCTGTTTGTTTGGTTCTTAAAGCTCTGCCTTCAACATAGTTTGATAACTCCTCTCGTGCCAGAACTAAATATTTCATATTCCATAATCCAACTGGCATAACTACCAAATCAATTATCCACTAGAAGTGAATGGAAAGAGGGTAAGTTGGGTGAAGTTCATCACGATATCTGATTTTGGATTGAAGTTGGCATTCAAGGCACGATCCCATAAAATTCTCTACATCTTTATAAAGACCCTTCTACCAATACCACTCCTTAATCTTTGTATATGTAGCCCAAACTCCTCGATGCCCAGCCCAATATGAATCATGAAATTCCTTTAAAACTTGAGCTTTGGTGCATGCATTTTCAACTACCTGCAACGGCATTCCATCCTTTCTTTTTGGTTTTTTCCAAAGAAGCCCATCCCGTAAAAAATATCCATATGAATATTGCCTAATTTCTTTAAAAAACTTATTTGACCAATCTTGCAATTTTCTAAGGGTGCTCAAATAAATACCAATGTCTTTCAATCTTCCTTCATATGATTCTGCCTCAAAAGGTAGAACTTCTTCCATTCTCTCATTATTTGTTGAAAATACATAATCCAAATCTTTATTACAGCTATTTTCATTCTCTTCTTCAGCAATCATTTCTTCTTTATCCATATATCTAGCCCTTGATAGTATATCCGCTACTGTATTTTTTTTACCTTTAATGTGAATCAAAATTAGATTTAGAGATTTAATGTAGGCTATCTATCTTAGCATGGCAATATCAGGAGTTGAGCAGTTAGATATCATACCGAGCAAAGGTAAACAATCAGTCTCTAATAGCACATTTGCTCCAATTAAATAATTTCTTTCTGCTTTCAATGCTGTAATTGCACCCCACAACTCTCTTTTCACTTGTGGATATGCCCTCTGGCGCTCTGTCAAGATTCTTGCTCCATATCTAATAGCAAATCGATTCCTGCTGACATCTTCTTGTCTAACAATCCAACCTATGGCAATAGGGCTAGTATCCACTGTTACTATCACAGGCTTATCATTCTCATAATTCACTTGTCTTAGAGCCGGTGGAGATCTTAAAATCTTTTTTAAATCTTCCATAGCTTTATCTTATTCCATGACCCAAGTAAACTTATTTCTTTTTCTTAAAAGTTTGTATAAAGGCTCCGCTTCATGAGCAAAATGAGGTATCCAAATTTGATAGAAAACACATGCTCCAAGAAATCTTCTCACCTCAGTGATATTATTGCAGGCTTTCATTTGGGAAATAACATCTACCTTATCTGGATTTGGCTTTCTTCCATAGCTTCCACACAAATGGCCTACAACTACAAATTCTTCAACTCCAAATTTGGATTTATCAATGGATAGAGTTAAGTTCACCTCCTCCAATCTTTTCAAAATCCTCTCTACATCCTTAATATGTTGTTTTACAAATGTTCTACAGCCATCCGCTTCCACAGTCACATCTTTTATTTCTTCTCTGCAACCTTTGATTGGAATATCGTCCACAAATGGTATAGTCTTTTCTGGTACAAAATCTTTTAGAATTCGATTCATTGCATTTTGCATATGTGCCACTGAGTTGGTGGCACCTTGAGGTAATGTACACATTCGAACCAAACCTAAAGGAGTCTTCATTATGGTTAAATCCCTGCTCTCTGTTGCCAATTGAAACTGATCATAGCTTGAATACAAATCTCCAATTGAATAAATGGCATGGCCTGCAAAAGCCTGAGCCACCTCATCCACAATTGGACTGGAACCTTTATTTCTAATAGTAACTCAATTAGCGGGTTGCATATCCTGAATAAATCTTAATGCTCCTGTTTTCTTTGGCACCGTGAACCAACAATTGGAATATGGTCCCATAGAAGGTTCAAGGATTCTCATTTCTATTTTTTTCTTGAGCAACTCAATTAATTTTCAGAGTTGAGCTCTTGGAACTGGAATAGGTTTTAAGTCCCATGGTATATGTGGAACTGTAAAGATCACCATTGGTACCACTATGTTTGAATGGACACATCCTATTTCATTAGATTTTGATGCAAATGACTTTCCGTATTTAGAAAGCATATTCAAAAAAAGGTTTCTTTCAAGATCAATCAAGAATTCACCTCCTCCAATCTTCAACTTCTTGAGTGTTTCTTCCGTAAACCGATATCCAATCCCCTCTAGATTCTTTAGCCATGGTTCCATTTCAGCTTGTTTTACATGATCTTTGGAATCTTCAGGCAATTGTATGGCTACAGGCTTAATTTTCTTTGCCACTGATTTATACTTTGTATTCACTTGTGCTTTAATTCCAAATATGCAATTGTTAGCTTCTTTAGTAGGATTTTTAACAAATTATTTTATTTCTTCATAAAGAGCTTGATCATGAATTTCCACCACAATATCATTATTATTTTTTATATCCATTCCTTCAATTAAACCTTTCAACTGTTGCAGAATATTTCCTACAAATCCTGTTTCTTCCACCATCCCTGAAATAGCTTCATCTTCCAAAAGCACTCCTTTCATCTTTAGATTTTTTTCAATTTTTCTTAATTTAGCTCTATATTTAGAGTCTAATATATCAATACCTTGAAAACTTGAAATACCACATTTAGTCAAATCCAAAATTCCACAGTCATTCTTCTGTACATTGGAGAATGTAGTAGTAAATAAAATACTTGCACCCGTAGATCCCCATGCTCTACGTGTGCTCCTTAGAAATCCTGGAAAGTCTCTTCAATGTCTAGAGGTACTTCTCGCAGTTGATCTTGATGTCTTTCATGCTCTGGCTTTACAGTGAGAAATTGCACTGAATTTCTTCCATTACAACTTCGAATTCTAGCATAATGTGATCCATCGTCTAATACCTTAGTTTCCATTCTTGAAGCTATAATATATGGTTGCCCAAGTACAATTGGATACGTACTTTGGACTTGCACAAAGAAATTCTGATCCACCTCCACATTTCGAATTTTTGTTTTAACTGCTGGGCATGCACCATAAAGATCCCCTCTTTCGTTGTTTGCCGCTCTCAATACCCATCCATGGTTGGTATCTATAGGCCATTTTTTTTTTTCATAAACAACCTTTGATATTATATTAATTTCAGATCCATGATCCACAAGAGCATGTATTGCTTCTTCTAAATTTCCAAGTTTAACTTGGGTTTCTGTTGTAGCCCTTGCCCAATATGGATGAGCATACATTGTTTTTTTTTTACTCACACTTTCCTCATCTGCGGCCGATAAACATGCGTGCACTCTTGCCTCATCTTTCTCTCTTACTTTTATTTCTTTTGTTGCAAGATTAATTTGTTTTTCAATCTTACAATCATCTTCAACTCTTGATTTCTTAATTCCTTCATTTTTGATAGCAATCTTTTCTAGTAATGTTTGAATTTTAGGAGAAAATATACTTAGTACTTCCATTTCTAAATCCTCTTCCAAATCATCATCCAGGCTTTGCTCTTGGATATCATAAGTATCATTTATAAGTTCTTCATTGCAACCTTCTTTGGACCCAGAATCACATATTGTGGAGAATACATGAGCAATCTCATCACCTTCTTCTTTAGTTATGCAAGTATCAATTGCACTAGCCATGACTGTTTCGGTTATCATTTGACGTTTTCTTTTTATTACGTCGATTATGAGTTCATGAAAATCTTTCTTTGCTATTTCCAAGGCTTCTCTCAATGTGAATTCAATCTTAGCATCAAGAATTCTCTCTTCCAAAATCCCTTTCATATCTATTGATGTTTCTATATCGGAACAAAGTTTATAAGTAGGGCCTTTAACCTTACCTCGTCCCGCTTCTTCTTTTTCCTTTCCCTTGCTTGCTCCCATTCTCTCCTCCCATTTGTCTTTAGGCAACAATGTATCTTTCGGATTTGAAGTTGAAGGTGTAGACCCTGATGGACGGTTGGTACCTTGAACAAAATCCTCCTTTTTTTTCTCACCTTCATTACTTTTGCAAGTCTGCCTTTTATTTATAAGCTCTTCTTCTTTTTCATCTTCTGCATTTCTTCCTCTCTTCACCTCCACCCTAACATCTTGGTTGCCATCCTTCTCTTTGTTTCTATCCAGAAAAGCTTTGATGCTTGTAGTGTCAACAGGATCATCCCACCCAGTTCTTTGTCTGCTAGCTTGGGCCCCTTGTATCATAGCCTCACGTGTTGTATGAAACGGAATTTCAATATTATTTTGCCATGCAACAATTTGATAAGAATTGACATTGCTTGAATCTTGAGATTTTGCTCTTTTTATCCAATCCTCCATCACCTTCTTCATTCTTCCATTATCAAAATTAGTATCCAATGGAGAATCTATAGCTGCATCCCTAATTCTTCCTGCTTTGAAAATGATTTTTCCATCCTTTAAAGCTCCGGCATACTCTGTGCAATTATTCCAGCTATGATTAGTGTCATCACACCAAATGCACTTCATTATATAAATTTTTTTTTCTTCTGGTGGCTGTGAAGAACCACTGCTTTGACCCTTCTTCAACTCACTCATTTCCACCCTTAATTCCTTTATACCTTTGATTAATTCCTCAAGAGTACCTTCATCTATTGTTTTGCTCTTTCCAATAACTGTAGATGGAGTGGATTGCACCGATGGTGTATTTTGAATTGAAGAAGTGATTGGCTCTTTTGAGATGCCTATTGGAATGGCTTCTGCATATGCCCCCATTCCCCTAGATCTCACCCTTTGTTGTTTGGCTAGTAAAATGATGGATTCCTCCACTCTTCTCCAATCTGTGGTGAAGCCACCTTCTGCATCTTTGTCTCCCAAAAGTATAAGCAATCTATCTTCTAAAGCTTCATCAGCTGCTTGTAAAAACAGCTCAACCTTTCGACCATCCAAAAACATTCGATCTGACACAGAAAGTTGACCATATTTCTTTTCAAATGCTCTGAGTAACTCATTTGGTCCCATCATCTTTCCTGGGCGTTGTTCCACCCAATCTAGGAAAAACCTCTTAGTCATCCTGTCAGTGTCTTCATCAAAGAATTCATTTCTCATCCATTCTTCAAACCTCACCCATGTGATTGCATTAGTAATTGTTCTTATATGACGTACTCGATCTCGAATCTCTGATACCACAGCCAAATCAAAAGTCTCTAACATTCTAGCTTGTGGAACTTGATAGATCTCCATTTCACGAACATAGGCTTTAAAAAATTTAGTGACATCTTTGCCATCAAACCGGCCTACCTTGTCAATGACTCCTCGAAGTGCCTTTGTAGCTCCATGTCCATCCGAATTAGATCGTTGTTGTTCCACCAACATGTTGATTGCCCTCAGAAGATCCATGGCTCCAACCGTTCCTTGTCCTTCTCGTAAATTTGTCCCTAAATTCGTATCTTCCATGATTCTTAACCCAACTGATTGCTCCTAAAGTAGCTCTCAGTGGAAGCACCAATATGTCGTGGCGAAAGTCCGCTTCAGGTAGACGCAAGGTCCCTCTTTACAATCAAGTTGGATCCAATATGCACAAACTTTTTTTTAAATTTTTCTTTTATAGTCACAAAACCATGCGTATAATAAATCAACAAACTAGAAGCTTGGAAATTTATAAATCAAAATCCAGCCATTTATATAAGTTCAAATTTTGGAAGCAAAGAGTTCACTTCTTTAGTCATTTTCACAAAAATTCTCAATCGTGAATTCATTACCGATCACCAGATATCATCAAAATATTAGCAATTAATTATATAAGTAAAACCAAACCAAAAACTTGAAAATTCATAATTTAAGATCCAACTATTCAAATAAGCTCAAAATTTGGGAAAACATATCTTGTACCTTTGATCTTTGTTGCATAAATTTTGAGCCGTGAACTCATTGCTGATCATTAGATATCACCAAATCCTTGGCAAATACTTTTAGAAGTCAAATCTCAATCCGAAACTTGAAAATTCATAATTTAAGATCCAACCGTTCAAATAAGCTCAAAATTTGGGAAAACATATCTCATACCTTTGCTAATTGTCACATAATTTTGAGCCGTGAATTCATTGCTGATCATTAGATATCATTAAATCCTTGGCAAATGCTTTTAGAAGTCAAATCTCAATTCAAAACTTGAAAATTCATAATTTAAGATGTAGATATTCAAATAAGCTTAAAATTTGGAAAAACATAACTCATATCTTTGATCCTCATCACATAAATTTTGAGCTATGAATTCATTGCTGATCGTTAGATATCACCAAATCCTTGGCAGATACTTTTAAAAGTCAAAACCCTAGACACCCAAAAACAAATTTGCCATTACTCCCTAATCAAAGTCTCAATTGATATGAGATTTAAGACATAGACTCTTTATAGTATAAGTAATATGTACACAAAAAATGAGCTTCAAATTCTTCTTGAAACTCAAGTTCTAGCTTAAAGCAAATCCTTCTATTTATCTAACTTCTTCAAAACCCCAGTTTAGTTTGCTGGGTTTAACTAGCTGCATCTCACTCATTCTAAACTCATTTCTATCAATTCTTGGATGTAAAATGTGTAGCTTGAAGTCTAGTTTCTAATCCAATTTCTTGATTTCTTGTTAGTATCTTAAAACTTCTAATATACCCTGAAAAGTGATAGTAGGTGTCATATTAGTAGTCTAAGTTCAAACAAGCATATCTCTCTCATCTAAGCTCCGAATCCTGCGTTTCTACCATCTAAACTCATGCCAAGAAGAAGCTCTCTCTCAATACCTCTCTGCAATTGCCAAAAAACCCCGTCTTCTTCTCCTCCAAGCTCGTCAAAGAAGTCGCAGCCAAGGTCTTTAAAGTCCAAGTCAACAATTAATAGTTTAAAGTTATAAAAACCCCAAATCTAATCCTCCAAGTCAGCACTATTAATGGTAGCCGACTATTGACATCCAAATCTATTATTTATCCTTAGTAAAATCCTAAATTCAACCTCAAAGTCAAAACTCCTTATATCTACAAATATAACCCTGAATCTACTAAAATCTAAGATTGAAGAAAAGATAAAAGAAATAAAAGAAAGTTTCAAGGCTAGATCAAAGTTAAAGTTAAGATTAAAGATAAGGTAAAATTTTAACTAAAAAAAAAGAAAGAAAGTGAGAAATTTTTCCTAAACTATATAAAAACTTAGATTGGTAAGAAGAAAGAAAGAACTTAATAAAATTTTGAAGAAAAGATAGTTAAGTTAGGTTTCTATATATGGATATATTTACTTCACAACATCGTGCACCTCTACTCTTGGGCCAACTGGTAAACTCCGCATACCTTGTTGTGGCATTGGGGAAGGCACGCATTTCTCCCCTGCTGGTTGACTTAACGTGTACGCAATCACGGAGTACACATAATTAGAGCATAGGAAAGAAGCGAATTTACCCGTTTTTTGCTTGGCTCCCATTTCTACATGGATACGGGTTGCTACAAAGGCTGCCCAATTAAAGACCATGCCTTCCAATGTTCCAATCGCAGCAAATTACATGCGCTTCTGTAAGGTACTCTCATCGATCCCAATTATTCTATCTTTTACTATACTTGAACCATCCTGCAGCAATAGTAGGTATATCGTGCAGCTAATTCTATGTTTTGTGGTTGAATTTATTTGATCTCATAAAAAATGCATGCAATTTCAACACAAAAAAATCTCTATGCTGGCGGAAATAAACAGATTTCCAACTTAATGGACTCCATGTTGGTGACCACTACTAACAACGGCGATTGCAAGTTACTCTTGCTTTGCACGTTTCGGACATTCTCCTCTCTGTCCGCAACTCTCTTCGACCTCTCCATCGACATTATATAATGTTCACTACGTACTCCTCGCTCGGACTAATCGTTACTCTCTGACTGCAGAGAACTCTACATTCCAATAAGCATACACTCGGATGACCAAACTCAACACAGAATGCTAATCACAACTCCCATTAAGTGCCCCGCTCCTAACCTTTTACTCGGAGTCTAAAGCAAAAATCCTTAATCCAATGTACCAGGTCGTTACTTCCGATTTGCATGACTAGTCCGTATTAGGATCCAAAATTGACCATCATTTGTCTTTCTAGCCATCATGCACCTTCATTAAAGGTAAGCTATCATGAACAGGTACACCTTCTTCCCTCCAATTTTGAAAGCCCGTCCCGGATTTATGTAAAATAAAGACGTAAACGGTTGTCGTTAACTCGGGTGGTAAATGGAGTTCCCATAAAATCTTCCAATTGAATTGAACTATTAGAAAAGGCTTCAATTACTCAATAAGGTCCATGCCAACAGACTTGGAATTTCCCCGGAAAATGGTGAAAGCGACTATCATAAAGAAGCACCAGATCATTGGGCATAAAAGATTTAGGACGTAATTTACTATCATAATAACTCTTCCGGCGGCGTTGTGTAGCTTTCATAGTTAAAAGAGCCGTAGCCCTAACTTCATCTAATTTTTCCAATTGTGTTAACCGAAGGTGGAGGGATTCCTTGTCATCGAGATGTTCATCCAAATGGGGACCGGGGTAAGCGATTATGCGAACTTCGATTCAATTGCGTCTCTCCTCTTGCCCGTTACACCAGTGGAATGGTGTGCGAATTAGTAGTGTGACTTTATCTGGCGTTACAATAACACCCATAAGGTTATTGAAACAAATTTTATATCGTTAGATACTGCACCAAATCTTGTTTTTCGTTAAATTTTTACACAAAAATACCGTTGTAGGGTAGAGAGAATTTGCCATAAGAAAGCGCTAGGCTTCTAGCTGTCACTAATTTCTCAATCAAGCTTCAAAAATGAGGAAAACTCAAAGTTTATATATATATATATATATATATTTATTTTTCCTTTTTGAGAAATTACATCAAATACATAAGCCTCAAGTAACTAACAATATCCAAAGTATGATAAAATCCTCTAAAACCTTATATATCTTTATGTGGAAATTTTCCTAAACTTCAACATCTCATATCTTCTGATCCAACAGTCCAAACATGGTAAAAGTTTACATGAAGTACTGATGTATTCTTATCAACCTCTACAGCAATTTTCAATTGCAAATTCATTGCGGATCTTGAGATATCTTGAAAACCCTAACAGTCACTTCAAACCCTTGTCTTTATACACCCGCATACAAATTTCTTCATATCTCACAAACTATAAGTTCAAATTCCATGAAATTTGTATGTATAGCTTCTTAACACAAAATGTCACATTTTCCAAGAAGTTTGAGCCAAAATTTTGTCTAAAAACTCAAGTTATGGCTCAAAGCATAACTATTAACAACACGGTGTGCTTACTGCCTTGGAATT